>JARLTB010000207.1:0-42500 GCA_030141615.1 Unio pictorum | reverse complement strand
CTGACATTCAAGCGCACGCAGCCAAACTGCCCATGGAGTGCCCCACCGCTGAACACTATACTGAAATATGTGTTCCTACATGTTTGAAAGGTTTGGGATAAAGCTTGAATGACAGGAACGGTATGTATTCAACGGTCAGCGAGACTAAGCGTTTTTTTTTTTAAATATACTAAACATCGAACAATGCCATCGGCTGGTCAAATGGGTACATTGATACTTAAAAACACTACCAATACTCAGGCTATAAAGGGAGATAACTTTTCACAATTTCTTTCGCAGCAGACGAAATGGGTGACGCTATTGTTGCTGTGTAAAGTTAAAATGCTGAATCAGGGATTCTTTAATGGACATCTTAAGGAAATATGTTTCGACAGCAGAACAAACAACACAGAATTAATGTAAAAGAGAATTAAGATCACTAAATTCTATGGGAATAATACTTTTGGTCACACAATTTTAAGAATTATAATTTTAATTATAGCATTAAGACAGTAACTAAATGAATACTGAATTTGTTTTAGAGTTTATCAAAGAACGTCAAACCCTGCATCATAGCTCCGCTTCCTTCCACATCAACAGTGACGATATTGAAGGAAGTGGACCTCTCATTGATTAGAGAATACGAAGCATATATAGAACATAGCGAAAGTAAAGATCTTTAATAAATCGGACTATATTATTTCAATAAATTATACAATCTATTAAGAAGCTGAAATTTCGAAATGTTGAATTTTAAATAAACTGGGAATGTACGATTACTCTTTTAAAAAAAAAAAAACTGGAATTCATTCTGCTTCTCTGAAGTAAAAATAAAGCAAATTTACATTTGCGATATATTTTTAAACGTTTTTTTATATGTATGACTTGAAGTAACAATAATACCGATATCAATTTACGTTGTGTGCAGAACCATCTAACATATTTCAAAACAAACCTTTGCTGTGAAAGAAAACTCAAGAATGGTAGATCTCAGGTGTTTTAATAGCATATAAATAGTTAAGAAAAGTGAAACTAGCCATGAATATTATTTCATTAGGAAAGAAAAAACCAACTTGAGATCTATTTTCACACTCATACCTACCAAGCACACGTAGGCTACCTAGCTGCTTTCAGCATTAGATGCCGTTACTGTCATATAGTCATTCCCCCAGACCCAAAACAAAGCTAATATGGTCACACTTCATTAATCAAATATATATCAGGGGTGGGCAAAATGTGCCCTACGGGTCAGATCTGCTCGAGACAAAGTTGTATTCCGTTAATTCACATCATAGGGCGTGGCTTCAAAAATCATTTATCTGCCCTGTACTCTGGAGGAAGTTCCCCATGCCTGATATAGATGAAGTTCATTCAGGTTACAAAAAAAAAAGAATAAAAAAAAAGAGTCCCTATTACCCTTGACATTGGAACCGGTTCCACATTTCCGATGAAAATGTTACTACAACCTTCACTGTCATTTACTTCTTCTACAAGACTTTACCATATGATAACCATCTTTGAGTTGGTGTAGAGATTCAGTTCATGTTACAATTAAAAGCCTATCTTACCTATGAAAAAGCGATCTTAGACTCCTAGCTCCTGCCCCCCCCCCCCCCCGGGAAAGAGTTAGGGGGTGAGGAGGGGTTCGAACAAGGATCCCAAATCATTGTTTTCATTACTCATCCTTCTACATCATGATTTCATACATGATCCTCCTCCATCAGTTGGATTAGATGAAGTGTATTGTCTAAAACTGATGCAGACACAAGGACACTGAAGGACTCGAAGCTATCCGAATATATCCGCAAAGTACGAATATAACGGAAAATAATTCGTTCATAGTTCCTATGTTAAATTTTCGAATGCATTAATCGTATAGTTTTTCGTCATTAATCGTCTGGGATATAAATATAAATTTGCTGTTTATGAGTAGTCCTTGAAAACAAACAATGTTGTATAGGAATTTATCAACTAGCAAAAAAAAAACACAGCACACACACACACACACACACACACACACACACACACACACACACAGAGGGATTAAACTCGTAAATACGGAGTAAATCTTATACTCGAGTAAGAAAGAAGCAGATCCGCAATGCGGTTTCTGGTTTCTTGAATATCAGATAAGGCATTTTAGTAAACATATGGATTAGGCTGGGTCATTGAGGAAAGATAATACAGGTCATGCAATGACATATACACAATTCAGTTGATACATGATGCATATATCTCAAAGAATTCGTTACATCAAAAGTAATGCACACTTGACAAGAAAAAGAAATCCATTGTTACGTGCGAGTAGACTAACATTACTCGTGATGTTATCTGAAAGCATTATACTTTTCTGGGGCCACCTGACAACCAGTGTGTGGGTGTGTTTGTGTGTGGATGTATGCGTATGTTAATTGACGTGTGTTGCATACACAGCAATGGATTATGGAAAATATACCATCGGTTATAATTTTGAAAATGGAAATAGCAAGGGAAAAGAAACTATTGCAATACAATCTATTTTAAATATTTGCAAAAAGTATTTTTTCTTAAACAACACTATAATTTCCGACGATATATGAAATATTGAAACTTCTTTCAAGTCAAACAATTTTATCTTTCAGTTTCATTTACATATTTCTAAATATTTGAAGACTCTGTATAATTTCCATTTAAAATTAATTTAATTTTGAAACTTGATATGCAGACGATTCCCATTTGCATAGTTAACTAGACTGCATATGGTGCGCAAATCAGTGAATTTCTACATCTAATTCTTAACATTTTCCAACCTCTTTGACACAGTCTGTCGTGCAATATTCTTACAAAGAAATATAAACAGAGCGTTGATATAGCATATTAATGACGTTTTTAAGCAAAGATTTTAAACAGGAGAGCGAAAGAGAAAAAGGAAGGTAATGGAAACATACATTTAATAAACGAATGTAAAAATAGAGATAAATAAAAACGTAACAAAACAGTGGCATATGGAGATTCAGATGTCATTAATTTCCATGAAAGGTTTATTTCTTTTGCCAAGCTATAATCTGCATTCAGAGAGAGAGAGAGAGAGAGAGAGAGAGAGAGAGAGAGAGAGAGAGAGAGAGAGAGAGAGAGAGAGAGAGAGAGAAGAACGTGGACCACTGGGATAGAAACATGAGCACAAACGCTCCGACATTCATTTCGTTTAAAGGGGAATTCTGAGTCAGGGTCATGGTGTAGTGCCGAGTCAAATGGATTCCATATATAAAAACCAATTCAATATATTTTCTAAATAGGAATTTAAATAATTTCTAACATTCTAAGTGTGACTCTTAGGAGAAAACTAAATTTAATTAGATAAAGGAAAAACAATGACAACAAACAAACAAACAAACAAAGAAACAAACAAACAACCAAAAAACATACCCACAAAATGGAAGGTTATTTTTGTTTTCTGTTATAAAGTTAGACATAGAATGAGACACTTTGTTGTAAACGTATGCTGCTGATAATAGTAAAATACCTACGTAGAATAAAAAGCATAATCTTATCGGGTTGTATAGAATACCATGTATTTCTTACCTTGCTGTAAAATGACTTTGTTCTGGCACGGACTCCTGTGACGTTTGTACATCCTCCATATCAATTACGTTTAATTCAGATATGTCCTTTTAATTTGAAACATCGAATTTGTTCGTACTTGTATAAATAGTAGGTTTTTCTTATTTTTTTTAAATCTGAAAACTTCTAAACAATAAAATCACGTTTCTTATTTTCATTCCGCGATTCTCACCTCTATGTTCAGATGAGACTGATTGGATTAGAAGTATACCAAATGAATGAATATCAAAATTACATTTGTCGGTTCGATGCTTTGATATAATTAATCAAGGAGCTCTTTTTATTTTCTATCACACCATTTTGAGGCAGCCATTATCTAAACATTTTTAAATTGAAGTCATATAGCTCTTTAATCGTAATGACTCGTCACCTGAACTGGGTCCGTTATCTAAAAATGTGACGAATCCAATAATGTAAACAGCAGTATCACATCAATTGTGTTTAGAAATGTCAATGCATTTATGTAGGTTCATTTTTATGTAGAATAGTTTTATCCGAGATCAAATGTGAAGCGAGAAAACTTTTAATCGACGGTCTTTATTGACAAAGATTTCCCAACTGTCAAAGAATCGAATATTGATAAGTAATTTAATTATTCGTCGATAACGGTATATAAACACGATCGAACTGTCAATACACAATACGTATGAAAAATATACAAACACTTTGGAGTCCGCCTCAACAAATCTCCAAAGCAAGAAATTCCATGGTCAAACCAGTTTAATTTTTCAATGTATTAAATATAATCCGAAAAGACTGCCTACGCTAAAATTACACCCTTTCAAGTTTCCATGGGTTACCGTGATTCAGCATAAATTTTGTCATTGCTTTCCATTTGTTATGGAAACAATAGTATTAATGCATTGTCAGTCAATATAATTTTAATATGACAAATTTTTTAAAATGGGTTTTGAAAAATAACTTTTCTGATGTCTTCCATTGTTTGAGTTCACAAGCATCTTAAATAACAAATGGTGAAGAAATCAGCCACTCACGTGCATAGGTCTGTTACTTTAGTCGGGAAATTCAAGTATAATATATCTATTAGTACCTTAATGGGCAAGATTCTAAATCCACTGACTAAAAATGGACTTAGCAAACGCTTTAATCGCTTTAAAATTACTCTTTCTTTCTCTCTCTCTCTCTCTCTCTCTCTCTCTCTCTCTCTCTCTCTCTCTCTCTCTATATATATATATATATATATATATATATATATATATATATATATATATATATATATATATCTCTCTCTCTCTCTCTCTCTCTCTCTCTCTCTATATATATATATATATATATATATATATATATATATATATATATATATATATATATATATATATATATATATATATATATATATATATATATATATATAAATGACGCGTGTGACCACTGTGATCGCAGGGCCCAATTGGGGAAAATCGATCCAATCAGCTTAAAGAAGGTCCTGCCGCTTGCTACAGTTTCACGAAACTCTCAAAACATCATTAAGGTAGAGCTTTTTTCAATTGACTTGCTTATGGCATTTGTTACAACACTGATACTTCCTCTGAGTGGTGCGTTAAATACATGGCATTACAAATAATCCGTTTCTTTTATAACTGTACGACGGGGATTCCTTTTCTTCGTGACAACGAGCTGGGGAATCCGCCGAATTGAAGAAACCATAATAATTTATGAGATGAAACAAGGTTAAGGTCAATAGACCAAGCAATAAGAAAGATATTGAAACGCTCAATTTGAAGAAGAAATTTTGAGTTGCTTAGAGAACTCGGAACCAATGAAACTAAAACACAAATTTAGCACAAATAAATTTTCTTGGGTACACTTAATTCAGAATATTAGAGCTTAGCTGATAATTATTAGCATTATCATACAATTATCAGCTAAATATTGTATCGCATTTATCTTTTGCTTTAAGGGTAATCAAAACTTTGAGTTCGATATATTTTTACATTTATTTTTCACACTTTTCTGAAATGTACGACAGCAGAAAACCTTTAATAGATGTTATCATACAAATCTTTCTACCTGTAGACGTTGGTTACATCTTTAAAAGACTGAATTTAAGTTTTTCATCTGACATATCTGACTTAATATTTAATTTGTATTGCTGAAGTTACTACGTTTTGGATTTCAGTTTTTTAAAAAAATATCATTGATTTAGTGCAACATTCGACATCAGCTTCTTAACTTGATTGGAGAGAGAGAGAGAGAGAGAGAGAGAGAGAGAGAGAGAGAGAGAGAGAGAGAGAGAGAGAGAGAGAGAGAGAGAAAGAGAGAGAGAGAGAGAGAGAGATATTATTTATGGAGGGGGCAGCTGTGAATCTAAAAAGTATTGTGTGTCTGTGGGAGTGGGCGGCTACTCAAATATGAGAGGGGGGTATGCGGAATGGAGCCTAGATGACAGAGCATCCTGAACCTCATGAATTTTAAGCTTTTCGAAGACCATACTTTTTATCTTCTAACTGCAGGGTATACTTCCTGAAGGCAACGCTCCATCTCAGCCCCGATCCCAACCATATCAGCCCTTAGTTGCTGAACTGATATGCTTTTAATCATAAGCTAAAACCGATCTAAGTCATATAGACCATAATCAAGAATACTATTTCAAACGCTATTTGAGAAAACCATTGTATACTCAATAAACGCTATAATTATCCCACTTTATGAAACCTAATTTTACTGGCGTACAAACTGAAACACAGTCTAATGTGAAACTAAAACAGGCTAAGTGATACCCGTATTAAAACGTGTCTGGCAATTGATATTTGACACCGCAAATCAACTATTCAGTCTGTTTTGTTTTGTTTTGGGTCATTTATATACAACTTTAGCATCTTGTATGCATATCGAGTTATTTGCATTCATAATTGCGTATTTACACATTCAATAGTTGGATAAACGCCTGTACCAGTGTACGATAAATTGATTTTTAAAAGAGCCTTTCATGTCATTTGAAGTAAATTTTGATGTTTAGAGCAAATGTAAATAATACAGATATTGATTCTTGCTCAAAATTAAAACAAACTTGAGTTTACTTTATGTCATGCCGGGTTGATATCAAAAGTCACTACAGCCATAATGAAGCAATCAATTTAATGGGAATCGGTATTCAAGTTATAAATATGACAAGACATTTTACAAAATAAACAACATTATTGTTAAAGTCAATCCATAATAAAGAAATGGTCTAGTTAAAATCTTTGAGATAAAATAACGTTTCACTTGTTTTTACCTTGCATGACGTGGATTTTATGCGGAAAAGAAGAAAGAATAAAAGAAAGATTGGAAGAAAAGAAGAAATTATTGACACATAGATACATAACTTATTTATGGACGTATGTATGGATTGTTGGTTGGGTGAGTGAGTGAGTTAATATACAGTTGTTGTTATGATAAGGTTTAACGCCATTTTTCAGCACAATATAGGCCATGCATGGCGGCCAGTATAAATAGTGGAGGAATAACCTGGTAAATACCCGGTAAAGAACCGCCCATCCCCGAGAAGCTACTGGAAAGCTTGGGGATCGAACTCACGCAGACAGAAGTAAGATGGTAGTGATCTGTAACGGCCAACGCTTCTGACCACTCGGCTATATCTATCTATCTATCTATCTATCTATCTATCTATCTATCTATCTATCTATCTATCTATCTATCTATCTATCTATCGAGAGAGAGAGATAACAGGAGAAAGATAGAGTTGGCGATAGATAGATAGATAGATAGATAGATAGATAGATAGATAGATAGATAGATAGATAGATAGATAGATAGATAGATAGACAGACAGACAGACAGATAGAGATAGATAGAGAAAGATAGATAGATAGATAGATAGATAGATAGATAGATAGATAGATAGATAGATAGATAGATAGATAGATAGATAGATAGATAGATAGATATACCATATACCATTCTAACGAACTCAGAATTACATGTACAAAAGCAATTTCACCTGGATCTAGGTTGAAGTAATATGCAAAATATATGGAAATACCAATAACCATACGGTCATTTATTTTTGAATAAATGTATTTAAATTTAACGTGTTTAGACATGAATAAATTCCTTGCTGACACTTTGGATCAAATGTCATTTACACCCGATCTAATTACGTTTACAACGAAGTTATTATAAAATAGATGTTAATTTAAATTTCGACTAATGTGCCTGCATAATGAATTTTACTGCGCTCGTTTCACAACTCGTGGATTATGATATTCGGTTACAAATTAGCATAACAGTGTTGTAATTCAACCATTCTGTTCTTTTTGTCTTCTTTCAGTAGGCATTAACTTGTTTCTTTGGGAAGCACCTTTTTACATTATTTACTATAATATATACATACGGAATGTAAAATCGAAGATAAATGTCTTAACATTCATGTAGCTAGAAGTCCTTATAGAGGGGTGGGGGAGAGCGACCCTGACATAGCCAGACTAAACAGACCACTTTGCAGTTAGTTTCCTACTTCCAATGTCTGGAACGAGGTCTTTCGAAAAGGAGTCACTATCAGCTTCCGAATAAATTATGCGTATAAATTAAGTTTTGTTTCTCTTAGTCAGGAGGCGGAAGCCACTTATTTCAGGAGTTCCTCCAGCTATTTTGCTGGAACTATATCTGGAATTTCTATAAGAATGGCAATTAATAGGCTGAAGTGACACACTGACATACTGGTGCCGAACTAAACTTATTCGATGACACCGAATTAGAGATTATTTGTGGCAAATGGGTATTTAGGAGCTTTTTAATTCCTATTAAAGACTACATACATTTTTTGGCTGTCTTACCCAACTTTATACATAATGTTAACTACAATGACAGAGAGGTGTACCCTGCACACACGATGTTATATTAATGTAGTAGACAAAGATACCCTGGTTACATCCCCTCCCCTTTCCAATATTTAGAACAACCGAAATCCCTTCAGCCTTTCTCGCTGAGTGGGAAAATCATGAGCACATGCAACATTTAGGGAGCGTATGAGTTTGGCAGACGTGGGAAGAAATCTTGTACCCGGTAACAAAATCTTTGCATCCGTTCGTAAGTTCTTTGTGTTATTTTGTTTGTTTGTTTGATTAGGATTTTTAACGTAGTTTTAGCAATTTTTCAGTCATATCGCTACATTATTCTGACACCAGGCCGACCAGTCCTAACACTAACCTCTTAATGCTGAGCGCCAAGCGAGAAAGCTGTTAGTACCATTTTTTGTAAATCTTTGGTTTGTTTGTTTGATTAGGAATTTTAACGTAGCTTTAACAATTTTTCAGTCATATCGCTACGATGTCTGCATTTAGGCAGTTTATAGTGATGTCTAGCACTGGGACATCATGCCGCAGACATATAGCATGATGTCCCACCCAGTCACATTATCATGACATCAGGCCGACCAGTCCTAACCTCTTAATGCCGAGCGTCAAGCAAGGCAGCTGTTAGTAAACTTTTTGTAAGTCTTTGGTATGACTCGGCCTGGGATCGAACTCACGATCTCCCACTTCCGCGTCGGACGCTCTAACCACTAGGCCACCGTAGCTGTTCTCTTCGTGTTAGTGCAAGCGGGCTACATTTGAAGAGTACTTCGTTTAGCAGCTGCTTTTCAGCGTCCTGTCAAGACGGACTCTGATACCAATTATTACTTTCGGGTCAGTACCCACGACTGAAGTCATCGTCTATTTTCATAGCAGTTTTCCTCTCTCATTTTGGTGATGATGCATGATTTCAAGTTTGGCATTAATAGTACTGACATAAAGTAAATTGTTTATCTTTTAATATAATTTCATTACGGTGTAGCTGTTTGTTTTTATTATTGTTGCCACAGTACATATAGAGTAATGACGCATTGTTCTTTGTCCGTAATTGAAGTCTGTTACCCACTGCACGCTGATTTGTTCCCAGTCTACCCTCTCAAAAACACGCCAAATAAAATATGACAAGAACGTCACAGTGGTACGATTTTTGACGAAACTTTAGATTAACCTGTGATTGAATAGAATTTGAACAATCTGAAAAGTTCAGTAATGACAAAAATTGTAGGGACTATACAAAGAAGTTCCGAGTTCAGTCAGATGGAATGTTTAGGTGAAGAATATGGTACTGGGCCGTAACTGGTGTTTTTACATTCAGACAACCTCGGCTCTTTCTCCGAAACCAACATATAGATCGCGTGTACGTGGGCGCGATAATTTATAAAACAATCATATACCGTAAATTCACATCTGGTTAAAGAGACATCAATCTGTTTGGAGACCCTCGTTCATTTTTATGATGTGATTCTGTAGAACTTGTGAATATAAATGACAGTTCAATACGTTCGCAAGTTATTATCTGTCAATACTTATTTAGTAAATATCGGTGATAATCCGAACAACAGCTATCGGCATATATTTGAGGTATATTCCGTAGGATTTACCTCAATCATGCAAATGCAGTCATCTGTGTTTGCAAGGAATTTACACGTGTATGTGTTTTAAAAAGCCATATAGATGCATTCACATGGTCTGGTAGTTTGCTATGGAAGTCGTGTTTTAGAAACACCGACACGTGTTGGCTAAATCATTTCAAGCCAAATGGGATATACCAGAACAGCCGATCAGGCTATTCCGATGACAAGCTTCGAACTTGCACCCTAATGAGTCACCACGTTTCTTGCAGTATTGCATTGAAATATTGATAAAGGCCTAGTCCTTTTAGAAACAAAAGTGGCTTGTATGCGAGGTAAAGAGGAACCTTCTCGGTCACATCCAGCATGCTCAAAAGTGTTTATTGGTTTCCTTGATGGCCAAATTCCTAAAATCTCCGCTAATTAAAGGAAGGTCAAAATGTTAGGTAATGTTCCCATGACTATATATGTAGATGTACTTGTCTTTCTGGAATAAATGATTAGTCTCAAATTTACTAGAAGGTAGTATATCATACCATCAATGTTTGGCTAATATTGATATGATAGATGCTGATGAATCTGGCCTTACATTTTGAGATTTCGGGAATTAGTATTTTCAAGAATTTTTAACAAGCTGCGTCACATTGTAGCTATTGTATTTGATATGGGAACAATCTTTCTCGTGGATCTCATGCACTTGAAACAAATGATGGGTCACTTTGTTTGCCAGTTCAATGTAGCAGCAAGGAATGTATTCCTTAAAAACCTACAATGTATACTGGCCTCTGCATTATTTCCGTTGAAACATTATGTTAAATCATGCGAATCTTGTTTCAAATTGCATTACACACACACACACACACACACACACACACACACACACACACATATATATATATATATATATATATATATATATATATATATATATATATATATATATATATATATATATATATATATATATATATATATGGGAATTACGTATGTCTGTCTGTCTGTATGGATGGATGTAGGGAGTGCGGGATGTTTAAAACAATAATGATTGTATAGTGCCAATGAAAAGTTGTTGTTGTTGTTTTAGGGTTTAACGCCATTTTTCAGCACACGATAGACTATACATGGCGGCGAGTATTATTGGTGGAGGAAGAACCCAGGAAAACCCCCGGAAAGAACCACCGACCCACGAGAAGCTACTGGAAAGCTTTCTCACATAACTGCATTAACAGAATCTTAGACTCGAACCTGATCCGTAACGTAAAGCGCTTTAGACCACTCGGCCACTCGTGGCCCCTGCCAATGAAAAGTAAAATTTTGATCAAATCTGTAGGAAGATAAACCAATCAAAATATATGCAAGCGAGAAGTACAACAGGTAACGCGATAATTTATAAAATATAATGATATTAAAAATCCGCTATATATAAATTAAATTAAAATGAAATTTTACAAGCAGAAAATGGCTGATTGGGGATTTGTTTTTACATACGCTAGCCAGTTGAAGAATCTATAAGGATTCTCCACACAGCGCAGACCCGTTCGTTCAGTTTCTTTGGCCCCTCATTCTTTGTTGACCAACATCATCTACCTTCCAATTTCACCGACGTTACAATCAATAACGATATCCAGGTTTTAAGACAAATATGGCGTTCAACAACACCCGGAACAGCTAAAAATACAGCATCTGAACAGTATAATGTATGAGTCACAAAATGTTTTTAAGCGTGATTTACACTATGCATGCCCAGACAACTGACTGGATGGCAAACTTTTAAACAAAATTAATGCTCAAGATTACTAATATGATACTACACATTCGAACTTAATCTGTCTTTAATTTGAATAATCAAACTGGATTATGACAAAAGCCTTCTTTACTACATACAACAGATAATTGAATTCAACGTCTCCTAATCTGAAACCTGAAACATACTAAATTCTATCAAATTACATTAACACTTGACCAGACACCGGATCGATCTTTCTTTCTTTCTTTTTATTTCTTATGACAACGTGTGTTCGAGATGGGTGCATTCAGCGAATTAATTGGTGAATCTCATTTAGGATAAATATTTTTCAATAACATTTATGATAGATTTTTATTTCAGAAACAAAAAAATACCTGTGAAATGATTACATATACCGAGCTTAACAAGTTTCCTCTCCCTGCAGACAATACATAAGGTATCACGGTACCAATTTGTTTTTCCATAGACCTCAATGCTAATGTTTTGTGAAATAAATATACTTTCCATCCAATTTCAGAATGCATGTCACGCACTGTCATAGAGAACAATGTTAGATTGTCAATTTGACAATGACAGAATCAGGTACTCCATTGCATTTAAGAGAGATAACTCTGCTGGAACTAGACAGGGGTATGAATTATCTAGTCAAAACATACTTATTTTCAGTCATGTGTATCACATTTTCAAAATATCATAAAAATAAAAAATATGATCTATATAGGAATTAGCATAAATTCACATGTTGCCAAGAGGCTAAACTTTTGTTTAAAACGCCTAACACAAAGTAGAACTTTTACATAATCCACCAATCATAGCTAGTGTTGTTGTTTATTTATGAATGCAAGGTTCCCTACACCTTAAACGCCACCGCAATTGGTACCGTTATACCATAATACCCTGAAATTGGGACTAAAACTAATCATTTAAATAATTGAATTGGCTTCAAATACCCTTGCTATTTTTAATTTACATTAGAGGGGCTCTGCTGCTTCGCACCAAAAAAGTGTATTTCCAAAAAAGGCGAGAAATTTATAGATAGATCTCTAACACACAGTAAACCGTTTGAGCACACACCCACTAGCTTAAACGGTCCGGTAGTTTTCGGTCTCTAGTTGAACGCCTCAGAGGTTGATGGCCTGAGTCTTTCTGCGTCATCTGTGGTGCCGGTGGTCCTGGGATCAACCTCACAGACTGGCGGTCCCGGGTCTCCCTCTAATATAGTAGCGTTTCTAACGGACATTTCGGCAGATATCATTGGGAAACTGAACTAAATGCTGTCATGTGTGACGTGAGAGGGAGTAGAAAAATGACTCGAGGGTTCATTTAAATTAAAATCATGTATAACATTTCCATTTGAAAATAACTACTTGACACAGATAGGAAGTTCAGCTGTCTCTTTCTCAACTATGTTTTAAGATATCTGGTAAATTTCATTAAATTGGAACACTGGCCACTTTGAACACTGATATGAAAGAAATAAAAAATAAAGGTCGAAATAACCTTTCCATATACTCCCCTGGTCTAAATGTGATAAACGTTTTATGCTAAGTACATTCAAGTTTAAGGTTCACTGCTTATTCAAAATTCGATACTGCACAGTAGTCAAAGGGTAAAAGCATATTACGATGCAACGTGCACGTGGATTTCGAAACCTCGACCCTCCTTACCTTGTAAAAAGGTATATCTAAACTGGGGATTTATATCAAATATCCTTGTACCTCTTGTCAGCTAATTTTTGTATCCCTTACAGTCCAACCTTGCGCACCAAGACTCGGTTCCGAACTTAAAATTTGGACTCTCAGACCTTTTTATCTTACTGGGCCTTGTTGTTTGCATGGCTGTTGCTCGATTCCCTCGCCGTGACCGTTTTCAAATTAGAGGCGGTCGTTCATTTTCTCCTCCACGTACGCATGGGGCTCTTCAACAGCATCGCCACTATCAGGTGTAGTCTCCAGATAGGCATCGACGAACTTTCTCCCAGGAGATCTTCCTCCCTGGGCCGAAAACTCTTACTCTTGAGGTCAATAATTTTTGCTCGAGTCTTATCAGTCAACTGTTCCCTGTACCAGATGATGTTATTACAACGTTCAGATGAGAACAAATTGTCGGCCGAATGAGGTGTCGAATCGTATGAAACACACTCATCAAAGGAACAGAGACGGTTACTCTTTATAAATAAAGCTCAACTCGACGATAGCCACGTCCTCAGTTGCCGTCATCTCGGTTACCGTTGCCCCGATTTTTTTGGTAGCTGTCGTGGCCGCTTTCTACCATGGGCTGGTGGTGTTCTTTTTTTGGGAGGGGTGATTGGGACAGGCAAGTTAAGCTGCTTGTCGACCATCTTAATGTCTCACAATTGTTCGTTCTAGTTAGTGATGGAGTCTAACTTATGAAGAGTGTGACTCTTGAGGAGTTTACTCCTCAGTTAAGACCAAAACGTTTGTCTGAGGAGGCCATCCTTATCTTCTTCTCTGACATGGCCCGCTTCATTTGCAGTCTGGAGAAGAGTCTTGAGTCTGCAACCGATGGTAGTCACTGATTCTCCTTCTCTTTGGAAATAGTTGAAAAACTGCATAATCATGCTTGAGTTGAAATATCCCCAACGGCAGTATAGGCGCTTCAATATGGCTTCAATGGATGCTTTTATGTCTGTTGCTATGAGGGTTAGTCTCGCCCTGACCCGTAGAGACCGTTTGAGAGCCTGAATCATGATCGTTCGAGGATATTCAGGTATCAGACATTTTACCTCAATTTCCATTCGTAATATGTAACGTCACCATTCTGTGTTGGTTAATTCCCCGAAAAGAAAGGGATCTTAGGTACTACGGCAGAAATGGTTGGGGGTAGCGTTGTCTGTCGGCGAAGTACCCTGGGAACCATCAAATAGTGCTTTAGCACCTAATTGAACCTTGGGCTTGATATCCACACTCGGTATACCAAACCGCATGAGCGAGACTCTCCCAATTCCTGCACTTGAAGTGCTTTGCAACAAAGGGGGTAGACGGGGCATATCAGATTTGGCTGGGGTTAAAATGGGTTTGAGTGTGACCGACGCTTGCATTATCATATATTATCTGGCATTCAATGCTTCTATCATTTCATTTTCTGTCACGGGATTCTTACTTGTAGCAATTATGAAAGGAGCCCTAAAATCACGTGCATATCTAACCATTGCAAACAAATCGTACGACAGCAATCGTTGTATAACCAAGATTCAGGGGGAAAAAATTAAACTATTTACCAATGATAAAAAAATCAATAAAGGCATACGTCTTCAAATTAATGTCAATATCACTACAAAAATGCTTTGTGTATCTAAATATGTTGTCAAATCTAAATAGCTCCCTAGAAACAGTCTAAACCGCTTGAAAATATCAAACGCAAGCTTCTACATATAATAAACACAATGGTGAATTCATATATAACCTAAAACAAATGTAAATAGTAGTATCACCTAGCTTTCTGACACTTTCACTCTGGCGTTTGTAACGAAGTTTTTGTCGTATGTCCTCATTTCCTAATCAAGTCACGTAAATACATCCTTGCCTCGAGAGGTGTCGTGATAGATAATAGGACGAAGATTCCCTTACTTAACATAAGGCTGTCACGCTATGGAAGCTGGCCATGTTTGAGGTACGCTTCGAAACACATTGAGTTACCTTGATGCATACTCTTAATATTAATGTATATATTTCACGATTCTTTACTTAACATGCTTCATTCTTATAAACTCTGGTGCATTCTGACTCAGGATGTCATTTCAGTACCACACTCCAGTATGGAGGTATTGAAATTAGGTCACGTGGCGGGTTGCGTTACGCGTTTTCATTGGTAGACAGTTTCTATTAGCTACCGTGTTTGTATATAAATATGTCAGAATGGTGATCAAAATTTTTTAAAAAAACGCCGAAAATATATAAATAGCTCTGCATCGACAGATGAGAGCTGCTTTCACACAATGAAACACCGACTTAAGCTGTTGTAATAAAAGAAACCCTCAACCACGGATACTGCAACCTTCAGTTATCATTGAAGTTGGATTAAAACCACCCCCATAACACTATTAGATGAACTATAAATTTATCTTGTTTGGAAATACATGACAAATTACTATATCTCTTCATCTATGGATACATACTTCAAAATTATTTTCTCCTATCCTGGGTAACAGTGGTAAGGAAAATATATGTAATATATGCATGTGTAAGGAATAAAGTAAGGAAGTCATTAACGTTACAAGCCACAAATATAAGAGGTTTTGTATTGTATACATTGTGGAGGAATGTAAAGACATTGTAAACTTGTCTCTTTCTCCAGTATTGGGCACATTTCAATACCCATAGATGGTTTAACCAACCTGTAAATTTCGCAATAAACGAAACTGACATCCTCTATATCAATAATGTAAACAGAAAGTAAACATATGCTTATTAATAGCTAGAAATGTCATTGCAATGTCCATTAAACTGACGCAGAATTATATATTTTGGTAACAAGTCCTCGCATTTGCTAAAGATTATGCCTTTGCGTGTTAGAGACAATATGCCAACATGCCAAATTCATAACAATGACCTTAACCTCGATTTGACAGTAATTTCTACGTCGCATCTAGCAAATGGGTCAAACCGTGGTGATATCACGTGTCGAACTAAACGAATACTGTTCATACAGGGTTAAAACAACATGACTGTGCAAACTACATATGATATTAAACAAGCCAACAAAAATTGATGGAAAATAACACTTACATCATTTGCAAATCCAAGCATCCTTCCTTTCACAACGATACTACTAACTTGACGAATAGAACTTAACACAAAACACGCAATCCTCCACGTCTTATATATACACATTTAAATGTCCTTCAGCTATGAAAAAAATTGTCACCGACTTTCTGTGACGTCATCCTACTGTCATCCGAGTTCGGTTTTCATCTCAGAAACATTATGAACGTATAATGTATGACCACAATTTTCCTGTTTGGGCCCAGGACAGAACACTATGTTGGCTCTCTACAGTTACGTATTTTGCATGATGGTTAGAATGTTAAAGAAAAAGAATTTCACCGGCTTTCCTCACTGGTTATACTGGCTATTTAAAACAGACATTGTATATCTTAGGTTTAGTTCAGAGAACCTTAAATTCCCTTTATTTGGTGTATGATTGATCGGGTGTAATATGGGTTATAAAGTATATAGCTTGGCCTTACTCCAGATGTGCACCTTTCAAAGAGGTTCTAGCGCCACTTGGGGCAGAGGCGTAGCTAGAGTGTTTGGAGTCCGGTGACAAGATTCATATTTTACGCTCCCCCCCCCCTCAATTCTGAACAGCACAAATTCCACATACAACCTATTTCAAAGCCCATTTTGGTGCCCCCACAAGTCTGGCGCTTGGGGACATCTGTCCTCCTCTGCCCCCACCCGCTTACGCCTCTAACTTGGGGTCAATTTCACTTCTTGAACTTCAGAAAGGTAAATAGCATAAAAAAAGAGCCGATAACTTTTTTTATAATAAATTTTATATATTTGGTAATTCATTCATTGCACTTTCAGAAGCTGGTATTGTCAAGTTTGGCAAAATTCACTTTCCCTATTTCAATAGCTGCTACGGATAGTGTACTTTAGACTAATTCAGGCTGATTTTGTTTCAGCACAAGGGAGCAGTCATTTTCGTTAGCAGTGTGCTTAGATCACGTTGTTGTAGGGTTTAACGCCATTTTTTCAGCACAGGATATGCGATACATGGCGGACATTATTAATGGTGGAGGAAGAACCCGGCAAAACCCTCGGAAAGAACCACCGACCCACGAGAAGCTACTGGTAAGCTTTCTCACATACCCACATTGGCCGAATATGAGACTCGAACCCACGCAGACAGAGGTGAGATGGCAGTGATTCGTAACGGAGAGCGCTTTAGACCACTCGTGGCCCCCCTTAGGTCATGTACAATTTTCAAACAATATCCAAAGAATTGTCGGCCACATTACATAAACGTAGCATAGAGGTATGCCAACATTCTCACCTGTGTCCATTGTGTAGTCGTAGTTTCACGATTAACACTATAAGTGAGGATTTCTTTGAAAAGTGTTACGACCAAGCCTTGTTTTTGTTGTTTTCAGTACTTTATAAAAAGCGTTTTTAAAAGCTGACTTCCACAAATGTTGTCTTTACTCTTTTGTTGGTAAGAAATTCGAAGCATCGCAATCTAACTTGTTTCTTACATCCCGGATAAACCATTTCAGATAAATACTATTATTGGAAGACAAATCTGATTATTGGAGCTCTCTTAATATACCACTGAGACAGTGAAAATTCCATGGGACACGCATCAATATTTTCAAAGTGTGCGAAATTACGTTTTCTGTTTAAAAATACATCCGAAAGATTAATATCGATCATATATCGGTTCTTACAACTCATTCTCAAAGCTATTATTTAACAAGGACTCTGTTGATCGGCCGTAAAACCACACTAAATACATATTTGCACGATACTTTTATAATCTATGAAAAGAGAATTTGCCATAAAGGCAATATTACGGTATTTCTGTTTTAGAAAGCAGTCAATACTTAGGTTTTCAAACCATTTGAATAGCCAATCAGACTTAATTTTACATTACGTTTGAAATGTGAAATTGTTTACCTATGTTGGCCTTTTAAAAGATAAATAAAAAACAGGGATCACGGAGTCAGCTGTTAGTAATATATCATAGTCAGCCCAATTAAATTTGTATAACATACTGGTGACACAGTTGTACGATCTCACTTTTTTTTTATTCAGTTACAGAAAAGTTCGGGCAAATGTTAATGTAAAAACTTGCTACACGATGGATCAACGCATGCTTTTAAACCGACGCTAATGATATGAACAAGTGACCGACAATTTAAGGTATCACGGTACCAATGTTGTTTCCATAGGCCTCTATCCTACTTCAGCATCCATGGCATACACTGTCACAGAGAACAATGTTGGATTGTCAATTTGACAAGGACAAAACCAGCTACTCCATTGCATTTAAGAGAGGTAACTCTTGCTGGAACTAGACAGGGGTAAGAGTTATCTAATCACAACAGACCCAGTTTCACCAATGTGTGCCACATTTAAAAAAACATCATAAAAATTAAAAAATATGATTTAGATATGAAATAATTTAATTTCACATGTTGTCAAGATGCTTATCTTTTTAAAATCCTAATAGAAAGTATAACTCTTACATAATGCACCAATCATAGCTAATGTTGTTTATTTCTGAACGCAATGTTCCCTACACCTTACGTTCCACCTACCTGGGACTGTACAATTGGTATCGTTATACCTATAGCTAACCTTAACTGTTTCAACAATCTGTGATATAACTTGGGACTGTACAAGTAACTAGTGTACTTAGTCTCGCTTGTCAAAAACAATGAGGTACCAAGCTGTTTACGTGTATGTAACGGTCTTTGAACTTTTTTAGCTGCTGTTTTCATATTTCTGCTTTACTATCAAACTAGATTTTGGGAATAAAAATGAATTATTTTAACTATGGGTTGTATTTTTATTCATATTAACACTTATTGAACATCACATTGGTGATACGGGATAAATCACATTATATCATATGATGTAATAATAGGTCAAAGGTCAATGTACCAAATAATATGTGCCTCTCCTTCTTCAAAAAGTTCAACTCACCTGAGATAAAGGACTTTATATTTGTTTGGTAGATGCAGAACTTACATCGGAGACAGATGGACATGAAACAATATTATTATAAGATATAAGCTTTGAACACTTTGCACTGTCTGCAGATACATGAGGTCACTATCCCCAGTCCTCACACAAAGGTCAACTTACCCAGCCTCTTTGTCATGCAAATAGAAAGCTTCCCTCCTTTGTGTAGTAAATAAAATTGATGCAATAAGCCAATCTGACACAAAATATAGTAGATCACAGCTTTTAAGTGGTTATGTTGGATTTGGGGTGAAGATTTGGGAATAAAATACAGAAAAATGCCAAAGATAAACAATGAATGTAATGAGTCCAGCGGAGTTAAAAACAGGTGTATCTAAATGGGAGATGTAGCTTATGATAAAGGAATTAAAGGAGAAAGAAAAAAAAACAGCGATGAGAAAAAGAGAAATGAGAGCTTGATAACATTACCTTGGACAATATATGGAGGCAGTGCCCCATAGATGCAAGGACAGTTCAAAGGCCACTGTGTTATAACATCCCTTACAGGCACCGAAATTTCAGATGAAATGGTGTTTATTTTCAGCTAATATAATAGGGTGAATAATGTAGATAATACAGATGCATATAATTTAAATTTCTTCTACATAAGAAATTGTCAATAATGAGCTTCAGTTAGGCATAAAAAATACCTAAACAAAACAAAACATACTTTATCAGTTTTTAAACTTGTAAACTTTACTGTGAGAAATGATTAAGTTACTTCTAGTTACATCAAGACTGAGGGCGAATATAATACTGCACAAATCTTCTCTTTATTTTCATAACCAATCACTGAAAATGTGAGTATTTATTTCTTGAAATGTTACGTATAGTGTCAGGGAGATAACTGAATGATATACGTAAGGCGTCGTCTTTTTATTTCCTCCATTATAATAACCATGTAATATAGACTATTTCAAAAAACACATGTATTAATTTAATGCAATTAAAATAGCCAAATATACATTGCTGATAAAGTGAGAACCTAAAATTCAGGCTTCTATATGTTGTGGAGACCTCAAGAGTGATGTAACTAACTTAACTAAATAAACTGCATGAACAATTTCAAGGCAGGAAAGTGTGCAAAAAATGGACAATTAGAGCAGGACAATTACAATCAAAATGGGAAGGAATACCATATCTTTAATAAATTACCTAAAATACTCATACCAGAATATTCTATATGATACAAGTGATCTATCTACAAGTGGACATAGAGTGTCCTCTATTCTGATCTTTGACATGCCTTACAAAAACAAGATAGCTGTTGTTTAGACACGATTTTTAAAAGTATCTTTTGCAAGTAAAATAGTCAATGTTTGGCTAAAAATGAACTATATTAACTTTACATAACTTATTTTTTTGCATGTATGCTAACTTTGGAGCTGACTACACAGACGTAAAGCCATCAGTCTATAGCTATACATGTAACTGGTACAGTTCATTAGATATAACGGTACCAATTGCGCAAGTCCAGGTGGGAGGTGCTTAAGGTGTAGGGCTCCATTGCATTCAGAAATAAACAACAACACAAGCTATGATTGGTGGATTATGTAAGAGTTGTACTTTCTGTTAGGCTTTAAAAAAAAGTTTAGCCTCTGGGCAACATGTTAATTTATGCTAATTCCTATATAGATCATATTTTGTATTTTTTATGATTTTTTTGAAAATGTGAGAGACATGACTGAAAATAAGTATGTTGTGACTAGATAACTCATACCCCTGTCTAGTTCCAGCAGAATTATCTCTCTTAAATGCAATGGAGTACCTGGTTTTGTCATCATCAAATTGACAATCTAACATTGTTCTCTATAACAGTGTGTGAGATGCACGCTAAATTAGGATAAAAAATATATTTATCTCTTCAAATATAAGCATTGAGGTCTATGGAAAAACAATTAGTACCGTGATACCATAAATGCTGCCCATATGTATGCGTTTCCATAGATACAATGTGAGGCTGTTCTTCACTATAGGTATCACGGTACCAATTGGTTTTCCATAAACCTCAATGATAATGTTTTGTGAAATAAATATCTTTCTATCCTACTTCAGCATGTATGTCACACACTGTCACATATAACAAGGTTAGATTGTCAATTTGACAAGGACAAAACCAGATACTCCATTGCATTAAGAGAGATAACTCATGTTGGAACTAGACCTGGATAAAGAGAGCAGGAATAAAAACTGCATTAAAAACTTACACTTGTACCACAAATTGTCGGGTGATAGCTTTAGAGATATTCTTACTCTGATTTGCAAACTACACAAATAATAATAATAATAATTAGGGCATAACCGACTTTTGATCCGGAAATCGGATTCCACCGGATAGTATGAACTTCCGATTAATCGGAGTCGGACAAGGCAGGAACGACCGATTCGGATAATAAAAATAATAAAGTTGAATTTCTATAGCACCGTGTCTAACACTGCGTGTCATTCGATAGTGCGTTAATAAAGTTAAATAAGAAGTCAGAAAAGTTCAATATGGTCAACACAACCACGCTCTGAGACAATCTATTTGAACCGACGGGTGAAAACCGGAAATGAAGCCGGATATGATAAAGTACTAAGTAACATGCTAGACACGGCAAAACCATATACCAGAAACACGGAAACGGAAGATGATATTTTTTAGAAAAAAAATACGGATTTAGCATTTCCGATTAATCGAATCGTATCCGGAATCGGAAAAATTTCATGCCCAAAATCCGGAATCGGAAATCGGTAGAAAAATGCTAATCGGTTATGCCCTAATAATAATAATAATAATAATAATAATAATAATAATAATAATAATAGAATTAGCTGAAAGAAGATATTATAATGAGATAACAGAAGAAAAAAATCTTCAAAAATGCGAAGAGAAGGAAGCCAAACAGATTATATATTTCAAATAACGGAGTTTTCGGCTATATTGACACGGTTATTTAGTCACTGTTATATACGGACGGTTAGTTATGCACGTTTATGTTGGCATGGTTATATAGATAGGCACTGTTATTTATGCACGGCTATATAGGCACGGTGGTAGAGTTCTTCTTACCCGCTGTTTTTCAGTGTTTGAGAGCGGAAATAATTCCTATTTTTTTAATAGTTCAATACTGTCGATATTACGTAAATCGCAGCACGATCTGTTTACCAATCTGCACGGGTGCTCTAAATTAACGGACGTCGGTAATTTTAAAATGATAAGTTCTTGACTTTAACTAGAATAAGACACCTTAAAATAGTCTTGAACACCTGTGCATACACATCTACGTCACCTGTTCAACAAAATTAAGTTTGTATGTGAGCATATACCTATATTTAGTTTTGTCACCATGTACAAAGATCAACATCAGCACAATCATGGCTGAAAAGTGCCGTGTACGTTTAAATATATGCTCAAGCCAAAGAAAAAGGTATGAAGAAAACCCAAAATATAAAGTTAAAAAGTTAACATTTTTAAAGCACAAAATCCAACAACTGAGATGAACGGTAGAATTGTTAAAGTTCAAGATCTTATTTGGAACACCGTCATCCCAAAACAAAAAATTCACCTCTTTCAAAATGCTGGAGGGCACATGGGGCCTTTTCAACACCCATTAGTTTTAATGAGGATGTGTATTATTTCACTAATGCCCCCAATCGCCAGATCACAGATAGCCACGTCTAATCGTAACCATAGTAACTGAACACTGAAACCAAGACCAAATTAGGGTGGTGGTGGAGATGGGGTAGGAAACAGAGCTCGTACCTCTCAACCTTGGCAGTCATGGGAACCCCGATGGATGCCGTGGATAAAATTACATGTCTTAAATAAATCAAATATAGGTATAAATCGTCTAATACTTAGACTGATATAGTTATGACGATTAATAGAGCTGGGTATAAAATGGTGTACCGCGATATATTGCAGTATTTCTCAGTAACGCGGGCTACCGCAATTATATAAGGGACGAACAATTTAATTTTCTTGGGCAGGGGTCTGATAAGTGTTTTTGCTTAAATTTATTCTGTCAAAACCTAAAAATTATCTTGCTCTGATTTTATAAAATTTTAACACCCTATTATATCCATTATATTATTTAAAACAATGGTTTTCTTGTAATATGCACGAAGGTAGCATGTAGAAGCACAGATTAGAAGAGGTTCTCTCTCTTTCACTACCATTTGTAATCACAAGAGAATAGTTATTATCCGTCTAAATCATAACTGTTGAACCGCTCCGGTGGCCTAGTGGTTAGTGCGTCCG
The DNA here is from genome assembly GCA_030141615.1 of Unio pictorum. Classification (NCBI taxonomy): domain Eukaryota; kingdom Metazoa; phylum Mollusca; class Bivalvia; order Unionida; family Unionidae; genus Unio; species Unio pictorum. The sequence continues at coordinate 18,831 of JARLTB010000207.1, read as the reverse complement.
CCGCGGAAGAGGGAGGTCGTTGGTTAGATCCCCGACCGAGTCATACCAAAGACTTATAAAAATGGTACTAACAGCTGCCTCGCTTGACGCTCAGCATTAAGAGGTTAGTATTAGGACTGGTCGGCCTGGTATCAGGATAATGTGTCTCTGTCTACTTCTCCTTATGCCATCCTGGACGCTGCCCTGCAGTACTGTTGTGGATTGACTGTTGGCTCTAGTGACATGGCCATACCATTTCAGCTTTACCTTTTTGACAGTGTAGAGGAGGTCTTCATATTGGCCTACTTTGCGCCTGATTTGTGATGTGGTCCAAGTAAGAGATGCCAAGGATGGTTCTGTAGCATCTCATTTCAAGTTCCTGGATTTTTCGTTGTAATTCTGCTGCCAGGGTCTAGGCCTCCCACGAATAACAAAAAGACTGAAATGACTAGTGCTCTCAAAAGTGTGATTTTAGTTTTCAGACAGATATTCTTGTCTCTCTAGATAGATCTTAGCTTTGACATAGCTGCCGTTGTTTGAGCTGCGCGTGACAAAATTTCCGCTCTTGATTCCTCCTCGGTGATTATATAACCAATATATTGGAATTGACCCAATGTTTTCAGTTCCTGTCCTCTGACTTTAATCTTGGTTGAGATTTGTTGGCCACTATTTTTCATCAGCTTTGTCGCCTCAGCGTTTATCTCCATGTCAAGTCTGGAAGATGTTTCATCCAGGTTCTTCACTATGGTGGCAAGCTCGTCTTCGCTGCCTGCCAGCCCATCAAGGTCGTCTGCAAAGCGTAGGTTGGTGATGTTATGCTGACTGTCCCACAATGGTTTTTCATGGCTTCGCCCATGATGTGCTCTAAGTAGATGTTGAAAAGCGTGGGTGACAGGAGACAGCCTTGACGTATCCAACTGTTGTCTTGAACCAGTCCCCCACAGAACCTTGAGCAAATACTGCACTGGTAGCCATGGTTATGGACTGGTTATGTTACGCACTCCATGTATGTCCTTCCGCACGGAAAAAAAATACCCTATATCCTAAAGGTAAATTTATACTATATTTTTGAATTGGCAAAGAAACCAATGAAATGACCGCAGCAATACATGTATAATGCATTGATAATTGTTAATTCCTTTAAGGTTTTGGATGGCATGTTTCAATGCAGTGTTATTTCGCATAATGTACAAATTCAAGTCAGCGAACTTCTTGGCCTGTGTCAACGAGATTCATTTGCGTTGCTTTCTGGCTAGCTGTCAACTGATTGAGATTTTGTCCCTTTTCTGCCAACTCGTTACATAATCCAAAAGATACCTATTTACTTTCCTGCTCATCTTCAGTCAGACACTTCTTTCTTACAATACGTGTTATAGTGCCACTCAAACCGTTGAATTTTATTCCATTCGCCGTCGGTGAACCGTGTTTGCAATTCATAATTAATTTTTAAACAATAATCATAATGATAACTTTGTATAGTGCCTAATCTTTAGAAGCTCTAGGCGCTTCACAATATATATATATATATATATATATATATATATATATATATATATATATATATATATATATATATATAATGATATGACTACAAAAACTACACAAAAAAAACCCCAACAAAACCAATGAAATTAGAAAACATAAAAACATGCTGAAAATATTTAAGGTAGGAAACATTATTAGCTCTTTAAGTTTGTTCATGCAGTTGAAAAAGGTGAGTTTTAAGAGCCCTGTGTCTCTGTGTCTAATTTCAATGGACAATTCCTTCCACGTTGTTGGGCACTGGTATGCAAAATAACGTTGTCCATATGATTTTGGTTTCATAGTGGGAAGAATGAGTATACGATTTTCAGATGAGGAGGTATGTTGGACTGGAGTCCGTCATTGAAACGTAGCATAGAGAACAAATTTTGCGTTTGATTCTGGATCGAATGGATAGACAGTGTAGGGTACAGAGCAGCGGAGATGTGTGCTCTGATCATGATTCTCTAAGGCTGATCCGAAGCAGCTTGTTTTAAACCTTTCTAAGTTTGTGGAGTAGATATTGAGACGAACCAGACAACTGAAGTACAGTAGTCCAGTCCTGAAAGTACTAATGAACACACAAGTGTTTTAGTGTCATCAACTGAAAGATGTTCGCGAATTGAGCTGATGATATTATTATTTCTATTTCTATTATTATTATTATTATTATTATTATTATTATTATTATTATTATTAGTAGTAGTAGTAGTAGTAGTAGTAGTAGTAGTAGTAGTAGTAGTAGTAGTAGTAGTAGTAGTAGTAGTAGTAGTACTCTAGAGGCTTATTATTGCCATTTTAATTGTTTCTTCATACAGAATCAAACATAGAATTTCAACAGATACAATAGATGTTGATAAAATTACCATGTTGATTTCTTCAATTTGTTTGAAGATATATACTGTGTGTGTTGTTCTCAGAATTCATCACATACCACTTTAAAAACCTGGACGTTTTCATGTTGATGAACCACATATTTAAAGAAAGAAGACAACGAAACCAATTTCTTTGTTCTCTTTGGATTATCCTAATAATTCTTGTAAAATACTTTCTTTCTTCACAAATGTTTTCCTGTTATGAATTGAATGGTTAGATTTAGCTAACTTTACAAGATCATATATGGCTATGCAAGTCCCATCTTCGATTTTATTGAAAGACAGATACTCCAGTGATGGCATACATATAGACACCTGTTGAAGAATGAAATTATTGTCTATCTTACGTCAATATTTCGTTCAAACTAGATATTTGCTTAAAATATAAAGCTAGAATTTTGGTACTGGATTTTATACATTGAAAGATAAAATATTACAATTATGACTGATCAAGGGGATGAGAGATGAACAAAAATATAAACTACAAGAATAGAACAATTATATCAATTGCTTCAACTTGTTGCCTGAATGCAACAGCGCGTTGTTCTCGTGCTAAACATCGGTATCAAATTTTTTATGCATGTAGCTTGAAATCTCAGCGAAGATTCTTAAATAGGTTGCGTGAGAAAGGAAAGAAGTGTCCCCCTTATATCATTTTTATACTAATGCATGACTGACAGCTAAACCATAAGCAAAGATGCGAGCTCCTATGCATCATGTCCCACCCAGTAACATTATCCTAACACCAGGCCGACCAGTCTCACCACTAACCTCTCAATGCTGAATGCCAAGAGAGACACCTGCAAGTACCATTTTTATGTTTTTGGTATAACTTGGCCGGTGATCGAACTCGCGACCTCCCGCATCCAAGGCAGACGCTCTAACGACTTAGACAACCGGAGCGATCTAAATATGTAGATGCATTAAGATCTTTTAGTATCATTATCATATTTTAACCTCCTATGGTTGTATTATGAACAAAATAAAACCAAAACAACAGTAGCAATTATCTTTTATTTTTAAAAAAAAACAACTAAAGAAACAAACAAAACCCCCCCCCCAAAAAAAAAAAACAACCTTTCAATGTTTTGCTATTTCAATAGGAAAATGAAATACAGGACATTAAATCCTAAAAAAATGTTATATGAGTATGATTGGTGAATTAGACGTTAGTGACATTTTTTTAAAATATATTAATAAAAACAAAGTAGTTTTCAAAACAAACAATACCGTTTTGTTTTGTACAGAAACAGAGAGATGATTTACGTGGAAATCAAAAAGTTTTTAAAAATATATAAACAAATTAGACAGGAGTTATAGTACGAAAGCCATCTTGATGGTTATACAATAAAAAAAATCACTTTACCGTGTTATTTGATTAAAATACGCGTGTCTGCATAGAAGCTCAGAATATAAAAACAGGTAGCTTCGACCAAATAAACAGAAGTGATGTGCTCTTTGAAATAATCTTGCTGTGGTCTTTTATTTTCTATATTCAAATGCGTGAGAGATTGGAAAGAAAAATGTATCTTTCATTGTATATATAAGTTAGTAAGTTTATATCTGACAAACTGAATGAACTTATTAATCTTAAACAATATGGTCATCATCCATTTAATTTAATTTCATGCATAATGAAATATAAATCTAATCAGTTTAACAAAAAAAATGCTACATAAAGACACACTATTTGTATGTTCTTTATGCATGCATACATACATACGTACGTACGTAAGTACGTACATACATACATACATACATACATACATACATACATACATACATACATACATACATACATACATACATACATACATACATACATACATACATACATACATACATACATACATACATACATACATACATACATACATACATACATACATACATACATACATACATACATACATACATACATACATACATACATATTGCTTTAGCTTAAATAATAAAAGTTCTCTGCGTGAATAATTCCTTTTGATTATGATACTTTTTTTCAATATTACTCATAATAGGGCAAATAGGTATTTTAAATTGTTTCCTAACATTATGTAACATTGTCGGTAAACTAACCCAAGTCGTTAAAAAAGGCTTTTAGTAATTGAGTAGGAAACTGGTTAGCATTATGTATATTACTCTATTATTGGTCTACTTCGCAGTTTTGATTGATATGAAGCGTACATTAAAATCACTCGTAGCTGTTTATTTCTTCTTTTTTCCTGCTTTGTGATTGATCTCAATGTTTGGTTACATCTCATCTACGCCATTTAAATGAATTGTATCACCATCTAGAAACCCAAACAACATCCCTCTATAGAAATACAACAAACAACATTTTCTCTTGACATTGAATAACATGATATTTTCTCATGACATTGAATAACATGATATTTTCTCTTGACATTGAATAACATGATATTTTCTCATGACATTGAATAACATGATATTTACTCATGACATTAAATAACATGCTATTTTCTCATGACATTGAATAACATGATATTTTCTCATGACATTGAATAGCATGATATTTTCTCATGACATTGAATAACATGATATTTTCTCATGACATTGAATAACATGATATTTTCTCATGACATTGAATAGCATAATATTTACTCATGACATTGAATAACATGATATTTTCTCATGACATTGAATAACATGATATTTTCTCATGACATTGAATAGCATGATATTTTCTCATGACATTGAATAACATGATATTTGCTTTTTACAGGAAGCAATGACCATCTGTCTTGTCACTCTCTTGTTGTGAATTTGCCTAAGCGGCACTTCTTCGTTTTACATTTTTTCACTAGACTGAGTTATCGGTAATTTATTTGCTTGCATCAGAGACGCAAACCACCATTTAGATTTGGCCGAGCTTGAAGTTTATTTGTCTAAAATCAATCCTGAACTCTAAAAATTAATTGGTCGGCATGAGTTGGAGAAGTATATTATTTTTTAGGTTTAGTTCGGTAAGGCCAGATTAAGACATGTCTTGTGTACGGGTACATTTTTAAATCAATAACAGAGCGCATCCGAGACACACAACTCTAACTTAGCTTGGTGGGCGAAGACTGTTTTCAGTTTATCGTGCCTAAAATAGCTCTTCTGTACTCTAACATCATCCAATTCTGTGCGGATATTTTTTAATAAATTAAAAAATCTGAGATTGAGAGAGAGAGAGAGAGAGAGAGAGAGAGAGAGAGAGAGAGAGAGAGAGAGAGAGAGAGAGAGAGAGAGAGAGAGAGAGAGAGAGAGAGAATTAAGTGTTCAATATATAAGTGACATAACTGATGCCGATAATGAATTACGATATAGAGTTAGACGAGTTGCTCCCCGTTATAGTTAACTGACCAGGGATAGAATGTCTTTCGAAATAACTCCTACAATGGTGTAGTTTGGACTGGTTTAATTTTAGCGGTATACAAGAACACTTTGAAATTTATATCATGTAGAGGACATGTATGTTAAAGTGACTTAACTAATATCACATTGTGATAGCATATGCCGCTGATCCGATTGTGGTAGGCCGAAATCGAACCAGCACCATTCCGGACACGAAGGTATTGCCTTAACCATCGATCCGCCGCAGCTCTCTAAAGGCGTAGCAACGCAATTGAAAATTTCGTCAAGTTCTATCTGGTTAGTTTTTCTTCTATATAAACAGCTGCATAAAAGGAAGCAATTAAAGAGTCTAAAACCATGGGTTATTTTATTTTCCGTTTAGACGTTTATAATGCTTTCAATAGTTTTTCTGTAAGCAGTCATTTAGGCTAATCTGAGAAATTATGGATTTTTTCTTTCGATGAGTGTGGTGATATCACACAGACGCACGCACGCACGCACGCACACATGCACACATTCTCTTTCTCTCTCTCACACACACACACACACACACACACACACACACACACACACAACGTGTTTTTGTGTGCAAATGTCTGCATCAATAATCTATTTGTTGATTTTTGCCTTAGTATCTCTTGCTGAATATGGCAAGTTCGTATTGAACCTGTGCAGTCGAAATCTTCGGGCACCACTCACAAATTATCTCCTATCAATATTAATTTGATCCGTTGTCGCGGGGCCTTTAAAAGGCTTGGGGTCCATGGGCCGGTGCCTACTCGGTCTATTTGATAATCCGGCACTGATTGACTAATAAAACCAGCTGCCAGTTTGTCCCCAACACATACATATTTATGACCCCAGAGGCTTAAAATCGTTTACATAGCGATCAAATTAAAAAAAAATAAACGTCTTTGTAACCCAAAGGAAAATAAATCGTTTACAAAGTATCACACTAAAATAAAAACCAAAAATGTTAAAATGTTGTTTAAAATACCATCGAAAGTGTTACGAGCTTATGCTCAAAACATAACAGAAAAGAGTGAAACATCAACTAACTTTGTACAGTTAACAAGTAATTTATTACCCTAGAATACAAGGTGAAATATCAGGAAAAAAGAACATAGGGTATTGCCAATTAAATCCCACCCCCATTCCTTGAATTACAAACAGAAGTCCTATTATTTTAAGGGCCTGAATACAATTCAATAGAAGTACAAATTAAATCCAAAGCTGAAGGTGTTGATGTTTCTGTTATAACCTGTATAAGGCTGACGTGTCAACATTCTCGTGCTGAATCACAGTAATATAATTTCAGGTTCCGGTGAATATCTCTTTGTCCAAGAGTGTTATCAAAGCACTAATGTATTACCAGAGAAAAAGATTAACATGAATTCAATAATTTGAAAAAATTGATTCCAGCCCAAAATTACTGTTCACAACATACAATATAATTTGATTATGCTAGATATTTAAAGCACGAATGAAAAATCCTCTCAGTTACAAGATTATGTAGTTCTCAACATGACTTCAGGACACAATTAGCACTTTCTATAATAAAAAAGAAGAAAAAATTCCTAATAGAATATAGATTTCTGGAACAATCCTGATGTTTGCAAAATAATAATATTAGTTATTAGTAGAAACCAGAACCTGGACTATGTCGAATACACAAAGGAATTTCCAAAACCTGGAGCTAGACCCAAATAAACATATTCACTTCTATTAATAATAATTCTGATGTTAAACCCATACACACAGAGAATAAATTAGTTATGTATTAGTTGTTTGCAGAATAAAATTATGAAAGTCAATTCAGGTCAAGCAGAAATGAACTCAGTTTTGGACAAGGTCAGGTCAAACTAAGAATGTTACATTACAGCAGGATGTAATGAAATCAATAATTTTAAAAAGAAACACTAACTAAAGAGCAACAACCTTGTTGATCCATTCTCTTCGAAATCCACTGCAAAAGAAGATAGCTGAAAAATGAATAGCTTGCCTCTACGACCTGTGCGACACAGAAATTAGATTTATAAAATGGTTATTAGACGTCTACGTGCTTCCAAAATCACAACAGAACAAGCTATGTATTAACGCTACTCTTTTGTTGGTCTTTTTTGGTTCGGAAATTGTAGTTTCTTAAGTGAAGTTTTCTTATTTCCATGACAGATGTCAAATGAATCGTAAATCAAATACATTGTGACTCCAATGATCATTCAGTCATTTTCTTATATCGCCTTGGAAGCTATGGTTACAGAAGAATAATTCGACGAAAACTTGGATTCTGCAACATATTTTTATGCTTCTGATATAAAAGGAAGCATGTTTTACTCTGTTACAAAACTAATATGTACCAAATTCAAACTTAACATATCAACTTTGTAGTGACAGGTATATTTTAATTCATCTCGAAGGAACCGGTTGCAGACTCCAACAGTCTTCACCACAAGCATGTGGTATACTTTTGAATATTTGGCGATCTCTCTGTCTATCTCTGTCTCTGTCTGTCTGTCTGTCTGTCTCTTTCTCTCTGTGTCTGTCTCTGTCTGTCTGTCTGTCTGTCTGTCTGTCTGTCTGTCTCTCTCTCTCTCTCTCTCTCTCTCTCTCTCTCTCTCTCTCTCTCTCTCTCTCTCTCTCTCTCTCTCTCTCTCTCTCTCTCTCTCTCTCAGTTTGCGTCAAACAAACACTTATTCAGTTTTACATTTCCATGATTCATTACTGACTTTTTCTACCAACTACATTTTTAGCAGTTGGTTGGTAGAATAAAAACGACATTTTATTCCTCATACGCTTCAAAATCCATCCAGCAACGGTATTCATTGTTATGGGCAAATAGGTCCATTACTTTCTTGAGGTTAGCATGATTTTCCTCGTTGTAAGTGATAACCACATATATTTTGCAACTTATAACCTAAGTGATCTTCATCGAAACAAAGTCAAAAGGAAATTAGTAAAATTGGGTATTCAAAAATATTCCTAACATTTTTGTTATTTTGTCGGGTTTTTTTTTCATACCAGAACTCTTAATGGTTTCAACGACGCAAGATATTTTAATAAAAAGAGAAAAACACAACATCTGATACAAGCATGTTAAAACCCTTAAGATTACAGATTCTTCCAAATAAAAAGCATACATGTACTACTACAAGAAAAGGTTAAAGATGCAAACATTCTTTGAAAAATAAACAAGATGAAAGATAATGATAAACCGCTCCGGTGGCCTAGTGGTTATAGCGTCCGCCGCGGAAGCGGGAGGTCGTGGGTTTGATCTCCGGCCGAGTCATACCAAAGACTTACAAAAATGGTGCTAACAGCTAACAGCTGCCTCGCTTGACGCTCAGCGTTGAAAGGTTAGTGTTAGGGCTGTTCGGCCTGGTGTCAGGATAATGTAACTGGGTGGCCTGGTGTCAGGATAATGTAACTGGGTGGCCTGGTGTCAGGATAATGTAATTGGGTGGGACATCATGCTAAATGTATGCGGCATGATGTCCCAGTGCAAGACATCACTATAAACTGCCTCACTGCAGACATCGTAGCGATATGACTTAAAAATTGTTAAAGCTACGTTAAAAATCATAAACAAAACAAACAAAACAAAAAGATAATGACAAACAATATAGGCATAAATGTACAATCATTAAAATCCAGTTAAAATGTGTTATCATAAGCAGCATTTATATGTAAAAATCCCAAATTTGTTTGGTTGGTACATTTGTTTGTTTGTTTGTTTGATTAGGATTTTTAGTTAGTAAGAGATTAACGGGAATATTTTTTCTCTATTGTTATTTTTTCTTTATCATCATGCAATGTGGGTTGCAGTAAATTTTCAACTCGTATACATAATTTTAGAATAGATATTGAAATTCGAAATGTATGATGTTTTAAAAACACATGACACAGAAGTAGTTTTTAAAAATGAAGACCCAACCCCAAAAATAATAAATTAAATTAATAAGCTAAATCTGTAGAAATGTACATAACTGAACTTCTTTCCTATTGAATCATAAGCAAACCCATTACTGACGATGTGCCATTTGTAGCAGCATCAAGACTGAGTTGTGTTTCTCCTTTACCACTCGCCTGGTATTTCTAAAAATACATCAATAACTTTGTGTCAAGATAGACTGATTTGTGTTTGTCCTTTACCACTCGCCTGGTATTTCTAAAAATACATCGATAACTTTGTGTCAAGACTGATTTGTGTTTGTCCTTTACCACTCGCCTGGTATTTCTAAAAATACATCAATAACTTTGTGTCAAGACTGATTTATGGTTGACACTACTATTCACCTGATTATGTCACCGACGTCAATATCTTTGTGTCAAAATCGATTCATGTTTGTCCCAAACTATTAACCTGATTATGCCAATAAAAAAAAAACAGCTTGGAGCTTTATAGATTGCTAAAAGAAAGTTAAAAAATGTGTAAAGAATGTACACATCATGTCCCAAAAAGTCCCATTTCTCGTTGTTTGTTTTTAGAGATAAACCCAATTTACTATTTTATCTATATGTACCAAATTCTTGTACTTATTTATTAATCAATACAACGGAAAGTGTAATCAATACAACAAATTAGTCGTACCGCTTTAATACAGTTTACTTAGAAAAATCCCGAAACCCCCAACTCAAACAAATACGCTTTGCACATAAAAACCGGTGATACGAATGTATGATTTAATAAATATTGAATTGTTTGCTTGTCAATTTTAAATTCTTTTTTTAATATTTGGTTACAAGCTATTGTAATCTATATTTATTCAATAGAGATGGTGATTTTCAGAGAATTAGTTATTCTTTGGTAAACAAGTAATGTTCACAAATAACCTGACCTTGATTGAAGGTTAGTAGCTACCACGTAAGCATGTTTTATTTTAATTTTAAAATGAGTGGTTGTTGTAAAGGTCAAGATGGCACTAGTGAATTAGGAAGTAAACAACTGTTTTATTTTGTTTATTAAATGATTGGTTCTCATCAGGGTCATGTTAGAAGTACATGATATAAAAGATTACGTAACCCCTCCCCCCATTTTCGTGATTTTTAAATTTGGGGATTTTTTCGAAACTGCATATTAGAATATGAAATAATTTTTGTTTTTTGTGAAATATAGTTAGTATTTGGCTTTTAGATCTGACGTTAAATCATTGCCTTTTGTTGTAGCCAGATTTTGAATCCATGTCAGCTTCTCTTAGGTTCACTTTTATTTTATTGGATTAATTTGCATCTCTGGAAATATTTAATGTGTTCATACGTAATTCTTGGACAAAAGGTGGCGCTCACCAGTTTCGTATTTTGTATATTTAGAAGTATAAAGAAAATTAATTTCCCCAGATATCCCCAATGGCTATAATGTCTTTTTAAAAATGACCTTGTTTTTATTATGTCTAATTCAAATAACGTTTAATTCCCTTTATTTTGGTATATGATTGATGTGTGTAATATGGAGTATAGATTATACAGCTGGGCCTTACTTCAAATGTGCACTCTCAAAAAACTACTAGCTCCGCTTGGTCATTTTCACTTTCTAGATATCAGAGGTAAATTGTAAAAATAAGAGCCGATAACGTTTTTTTTATTAAAAAAAATACATTTTATATATTTGGTAATTCATTCATTCACACTCAGAAGCTGGTATTGTCTAGTCTAGCAAAATTCATTTTCCCAATTTTCATAACTGTTAAAGATAGTGTACTTGAGAATAATTCATGCTGAATTGTTTAGACAAGAGAGCAGTCATTTTAGGTCATGCTTAGATCATTTACAATTTTCCCAAGAACAATATCCAATGAAATTTCAGCGATGGAAGTAACATAGAGGTATTCCAACATTCTCTCCATTGAGCATGTTTCAATGTTTCAAATGTAAACAACTTCACCTTACACCCACCACTTTCTCAGAAGTTCGTAATATCTGTAGAGCGCCCCCAAATAAAGTTTATTCATATTTCCAAAACCGGAATATTAAATATTGTGTTTCTACAAATAACTGTAGATAAGCACAAAACATTTTCCAACAGGATTTGAACTTGAAACTATTAGAACATTTAATTTCCTGAACTTTTGTAATTTATTTCGTTGATTATTCTTTGATTATTTTTGGATTTGATTCTTAAAACTGTAAGTTCATTTTCCATTTGTACATTCTTTTTTCAAGGAAATAAATCATTTGTTAAATTTTACAAAGCTTGTTGGTTTCTCTTTTTCTTTGTTACAGCTCATTAGAGCCTAAACGCGTAACACCTGTCTGTCGATTAACCCATTCCCATACAGTTTTTGGTATTCTTTTTGGCCCTTTTAGTACAATATTGGTTATGTGATGACGAGAAAATGGGAGCAAAGTGCCTTTCTCAAATACACCAAGGCAGCCGACCTGGAATGGTCTGTAAGGGTATCCAACACGCGATCCTTGAGTCTGATGATCTCCCAGCCGAGTAACCGCGTCAGGCAGGTGTTTCCTATACACGAATAACACAACACATATCATCTCTGCGATGTGTTCTGTATGAGGGTAGGACTATCCAACAATATGTGGGTGTTTGCTTGTGGAGATTTGAGTAAACTTGTATTGTCAACGAAATGTGGGAGTTTGCTTGTGGAGATTTTAATAAACTTGTATTGTCAACGATATGTGGGTGTTTGCTTGTGGAGATTTAGTAAACTTGTATTGTCAAGTAGATAGAAAGTGTGCCGATTGTATATTTTTGAAGTCACTGTAGGAAATCTTCCATTCAGAGGCAGGATAAATGCATGGTAGCTTTGACAGCTTTTCCTCTTTCATAAATTTTAATATCAACGTGTCTAGGCTGACAAAAGTATCACATACCTTTTTTTCCGATCATATGAGCAAATCATGTTTCTGTACTGCTTCAGGCATGAAAAAATGTCAGATCAATGGTTTTCGACATTTTAGGTGTGGCAATGTAATCTACAGATATAGTAATTTAATTATATTGTAGAGGTTCCGATATTGTTCATAGATATGACACAGCAGACGTCTTCAAAAATGCGTATGTTTGTAATCTCTGCCTTACAGATGGACACTATATTAGATAACCGACTCGACATGATGCCTTGGGGTGTTGTAGAGGCAAATGCATACATGTCTCGATCTTTACTGGATTTACATATCCGTATGACTACGATATGAGGTTTGGTTTACTTAATTTACAGGAGTATGACTACGATATGAGGTCTGGTTTACTTAATTTACAGGGAGTATGACTACGATATGAAGTTTGGTTTACTTAATTTACAGGGAGTATGACTACGATATGAGGTTTGGTTTACTTAATTTACAGGGAGTATGACTACGATATGAGGTTTGGTTTACTTAATTTACAGGGAGTATGACTACGATATGAGGTTTGGTTTACTTAATTTACAGGGAGTATGACTACAATATAAGCCTTATCGGTTTACTAAATTTACAGGGACGTATGACTACGATACGATACCTTGTTTTACTGTATTTGCAGAGACGTATGACTACGATACGAGGCCTTGTTTTACTGTATTTACAGAGACGTATGACTACGATACGAGGCCTTGTTTTACTGTATTTGCAGAGACGTATGACTACGATACGAGGCCTTGTTTTACTGTATTTGCAGAGACGTATGACTTCGATAAGAGGCCTTGTTTTACTGTATTTGCAGAGACGTATGACTACGATACGAGGCCTTGTTTTACTGTATTTGCAGAGACGTATGACTACGATACGAGGCCTTGTTTTACTGTATTTGCAGAGACGTATGACTACGATACGAGGCCTTGTTTTACTGTATTTGCAGAGACGTATGACTTCGATAAGAGGCTTTGTTTTACTGTATTTGCAGAGACGCATGACTACAATACGAGGCCTTGTTTTACTGTATTTGCAGAGACGTATGACTACAATACGAGGCCTTGTTTTACTGTATTTGCAGAGACGTATGACTACGATACGAGGCCTTGTTTTACTGTATTTGCAGAGACGTATGACTACGATACGAGGCCTTGTTTTACTGTATTTGCAGAGACGTATGACTACAATACGAGGCCTTGTTTTACTGTATTTGCAGAGACGTATGACTACGATACGAGGCCTTGTTTTACTGTATTTACAGAGACGTATGACTACGATACGAGGCTTTGTTTTACTGTATTTGCAGAGACGTATGACTACAATACGAGGCCTTGTTTTACTGTATTTGCAGAGACGTATGACTACGATACGAGGCCTTGTTTTACTGTATTTGCAGAGACGTATGACTACGATACGAGGCCTTGTTTTACTGTATTTGCAGAGACGTATGACTACGATACGAGGCCTTGTTTTACTGTATTTGCAGAGACGTATGACTACGATACGAGGCCTTGTTTTACTGTATTTGCAGAGACGTATGACTACAATACGAGGCCTTGCTTTACTGTATTTGCAGAGACGTATGACTACGATACGAGGCCTTGTTTTACTGTATTTGCAGAGACGTATGACTACGATACGAGGCTTTGTTTTACTGTATTTGCAGAGACGTATGACTACGATATGAGGCTTTGGTTTCATATAATTTACTGGGATATATGCTTACAGTACGAAGCCTTGGTTTCATTGAATTTACAGGGAGGTATGGCTACGATATGAGGCTATGGGTTTTTTTAATATAAAGGGTCGTATGACTACGATATGAAGCCCTAGTTTATTGCATTAACAGGGACGTACGACTACTGAATTTTCCGGGACAGATGACTATGATACAAGGCTTTTGTTTCAATGAATTTACCAGGACGGATGACTATGATACAAGGCTTTTGTTTCAATGAATTTACCAGGACGGATGACTATGATACAAGGCTTTTGTTTCAATTAATTTACCGGGACGTATGACTACGATATGAGGCTTTTGTTTCAATGAATTTACCGGGACGTATGACTACGATATGAGGCTTTTGTTTCAATGAATTTACAGAGACGTACGATATGAGGCCATAGTCCACTTTCCTGATTATTTAGCGGGTCCAAGATCAACCGGTATGATTCTCAAGTTTTCCGTACACAATCGAGCTACAGTCAAGCTTATATCTTTTTAAAGTTCTGTATAGCTTGCTTGCCTTTTGTAAAATGATACAATTGATCATACCAATATACCCGTTTGAAAAATGATACCTTACATGCATCTGTTACTAGTACTTAGCAATAGATTGTGCGGCACAACATCGACATTTAGTATGCCATACCCACCCTCTACCCCGCTTTCGATATACAACGGTTTGGGAAAATATTAAATATTAAATTCCAAAATGACACGTAATTTGTGGCTTTAAACTGATATATCGGTGAAAAAAATTACTGAACAAATATCCCGGCGATAGGTAAACCATATTGACCCATTTACCGTAATTTTTTTTTAACCCGGCCTCAGAACGTTTACCCTTTTTCTACTACGCTGAATGTCAACGACTTTGATTCATAAAGATTTATCATACGTCATACTGAGAGAGATAACTTTAGACTCCGCCCACTCAAGATCTTGATTTTAGCTGAAATGTCAAAACTAAGTCAGAATGTGACACATTTTTCCGAAATAAATATTTTCGGGTGGGTGGGTATGATTTTTTAAAAAGAATCTTACTGTTTTGTTCATTTTAACCTCAAGATAATTTTTTCAACCGATATAATTGCTATAATGAGTCTTTACTTGTAAAATCTAAGAAAGAATTAATCTTTTCAAGCTAATAGACAGCATATGACTTTTTAAATTTCCTGCGGCCCCCCCCCCCCAAAAATTTTTTTTTTTATTTGGTCGGTCACTATAAGATTTGGAAGTTATCTATATAAATTGTTTTAGAACCTAATAGACTTGATATAAGAAAGCAAACGTTTTGCAATTCTAATCCTTTATTAGTATTATCTTCCTTTTAAATATATCCTACATGAAGGTAAGTATATCAACTCGGAATAATTTCTTCCTTCAACTGGATTCTTACGAAAAAGACGTTATTAAAATTCATGGGTAATGGGACAAATATTCACTATTTTAAAAATGTATCTATTTCTGTACAAATTGGCCCTAAAAACTGCTGCTTTGTAGTTTGTAACCCCGTTGAAAAAATTTAGTTCAAAAGTAGACCCGGTCAGTCATTTTGGAAGTGGAAAACTATACATTCTTACAATCTGTAGAATAAAGTAAGATAACAGTAACACAAGTGTAAATGGATGCTTGCTACAAACTAGATGGTTACTCAGCCGTAAGATCATGATCACAAAGTAGATTTTTTTTTTCCTCAGAAGTGTAATGGCACGAAAACCAATATAGCTTTTAACTAATGCAGTTCGTATGTGTAACGCATTTACATCTTAAATCTATTTTATATATCTAAAGAAATGTTTTATAAGCTTTTGTTTCAACCAGAAGTAGCGAGGACAATGTGAAAAACACTACCATACATACATTGGTATTTAATGTCAAAGGTCGTTTTAGAACACATTTCAGATTTATGCAAAAATGTGACCTTATAAGCATTATTCGGACCGCAGGCATATAATTTGTTCCTGAGTTTTATTAATCGTAAAATTCCTAAAATAGTTGATTTAATTTTTTATACAGCTTTTATAAATTTATTTGCTAACAAAATATTGCGACTGATCGTTGTATAGATTACTTCAAAGAAAAATATGTTGTGAAACAATACTTTTTTTTAGCGGCACCAGACAGATCCCCCCTTTTTGTAAAAAAAGAGAGAAAAAATAGTGTTGTTATCCTCTCGATGTGCAGTTATGTGTTTATTTTACATCAATTTTTCATCTGAAAAGGTTTTTAAAAAGTATATTTTAGTTTCATGTTGAAGGGGTATTATTTCCTAGCGTTTCATCCGAGTAGGTTTTATTTACCTGGACTCGGAATTCCTTCCATAGATCGTTTTTGTCAATAGATAAGTATTGGTACGGGCTCAGTTTCAGATTTTTTTCTTGCTTGTGAAAGTCAAATATAAACACTGATTTTTGCATTTAGAGCAGTAGAAATATTAGTAGACGGTCAAATTATCCAGTGGACTTTCAAACTGTATCGGTAAAGCAAACTTTTCAGTTGATTCGCACTCATTAATAGTTCACAAGAAGACATACTAAAGGTTCCCATAATTCAAACGGACTTTGAAATGAATCAACTCACATAATGAATGGCGTCATTTTTATCAGAAATTGCTTACGTCACAAATGTCACTACTGATATCAAGAAAACACTGTTTCATGGATTGAGTGTTTGAACAATGATCTCAACATCAAACGCATTATCACTGAATAAGGTTTTCTATTTACTTAAGAAATTGTTCTTCGCGATAAATTTAAAATTATCTAACTAATCCTGCACAATGTGTGATACAAACGAGGTTTTTAAGTCATCTTACAAAGGAATCGTCTGACTGTATATGTACAAGTAAAATAGCTCCTCTCTCTTTCACTCATTGTGGTGTATGTATGTATGTATGTATGTATGTATGTATGTATGTATGTATGTATGTATGTATGTATGTATGTATGTATGTATGTATGTATGTATGTATGTATGTATGTATGTATGTATGTATTACATACTCATGCACATATTTCGTCAACAGCAAAATTAAAATTATTTTGAAATTTATTAGAAAGATTAAATTTATTAATATTCTATTTTCACTTCACTTGTCCAAAATTGATCATCTCATCTCAACTTGCACCCACCTGAAGATCTATAAATTCCCCCTAACCCACTAGTCTACCTACCTGTCTAACTGTATCCAAATTTACATATATACGGCGTACCCCCCCACACACACACAGAAAGAAGCTAAAGTAAGACAAATTAAGCACTTTATGACCTAAATATTTAATGAAGATTGTAAAGTTAATTCGTTTATTTTAAAAGAATTGTAATTTGGTCTTGTTATCTCAACGGTACTGACAGAGTTGCGATGCTAATCCATGTGTGTTTAGTGATGTACGTTCTCATGTGGGGAGATCTGGTAACTAAACAAAGACTTGATAATGTCAGTTGGGATTAAAATGGGACTTGTAATGATAATTTTATCCTCTACCTATAGACTTCGTAAACGAAAGGATACTACGATTAAAAGGTGAGTTACATTTGATATTTTATGGTGGTGAGTTACATTTGATATTTTATGGTTTATTCATTCTAATAGTTTTGTTACACATCAAAGGAAATCTAATGCTGAAACTATATTATGCGTAATTGTTGGTAATAGCATCATTTGTATTTTTGAAGATTCGACTTAAAATTTGATTAGGCTTGCAATAACAATAAGCACAATTATAAACTTTAATACTTTCTGATACTTTTTACAAAGCTCCTTTTTGACAACGATAGAAAACTCCATTGAATGTTTTTGCAGCATTTTTTCAGAAAAGAAAACAATATCTTTGGGCAGTGGTGTTCAGAAAAATACGTAAGAGCGCCATCTACAATTAGCTTCAAATTTAGAGTCGCGCCGACTTCATTAATAACGTCCATTAAATAAAACAGAATCTCAATTATAAGAAATTATCGTTTGACATGAGAATGGTTTGGATAGTCTATGAGTTCAAATAACAGTATGTGATTGCGTATGAGAGAAAAACCAGGGTTATGTTGGTTCCAATTAAGCAATATTTTGGATTATTCAGCTTCGAATAATAGAGACTTTTCAAGTGAACTTGGTTATAACAAATTCACAGGTAAGAACACGTTTGTTTATTTACTTTTTACCGAACTGTCACGTGCATACGTAAAATGTCAGATTATAAAAATAAATATAAAGTCACAAAAGTCCCTTCGGTTTATTACAGAATAATTGTGCATATAAGAATGCATTGGGTTTAAAGTGACGTCTGCATAATACCGACTAAATGGTGCGGATTAAATGCAAATATAAAGAATTGTTAGAAGAATAACTCTCAGAAAACAAACCGTTCCAAATAAATATAAGCATGTAGTGTAAGAAACGAATAAAAATAAAAGGTACATATGCTGTAACTCTGTAATACGGACATGTATATAAAATTAAAGATAAAGGTAAGAAATAAAAAAATACTTAAACTATATGGTCCAAATTTATTTTAAAGGCTTTATTAACTCAAC
>JARLTB010000206.1:9205000-9305000 GCA_030141615.1 Unio pictorum | reverse complement strand
TCTATACTCAATGTTGTTGCTATAAGCTGACTGCCAGCTCAGCACAGAGATCTACTGCCGTAGGCACAAAAGTGTCTAAGCTAAGGGCCGAGATCCGTTACCATGGGAACTAATCTATAAGTTAAATTCTGAGATCTAATACAGTAGATACTAAACACATAGTTTAACGTCGAGATCTAATACAGTAGATACTAAACACATAGTTTAACGTCGAGATCTAATACAGTAGATACTAAACACATAGTTTAACGTCGAGATCTAATACAGTAGATACTAAACACATAGTTAAATTCCGAGATCTAATACAGTAGATATTAAACACATTGTTTAACGTCGAGATGTAATACAATAGATACTAAACACATAGTTTAACGTCGAGATCTAATACAGTAGATACTAAACACATAGTTTAACGTCGAGATCTAATACACTAGATATTAAACACATTGTTTAACGTCGAGATCTAATACAGTAGATACTAAACACATAGTTTAACGTCGAGATCTAATACAGTAGATACTAAACACATAGTTAAATTCCGAGATCTAATACAGTAGATATTAAACACATTGTTTAACGTCGAGATCTAATACAGTAGATACTAAACACATTGTTTAACGTCGAGATGTAATACAGTAGATACTAAACACATAGTTTAACGTCGAGATCTAATACAGTAGATACTAAACACATAGTTTAACGTCGAGATCTAATACACTAGATATTAAACACATTGTTTAATGTCGAGATCTAATACAGTAGATACTAAACACATAGTTTAACGTCGAGATCTAATACAGTAGATCCTAAACACATAGTTTAACGTCGAGATCTAATACAGTAGATACTAAACACATAGTTTAACGTCGAGATCTAATACAGTAGATACTAAACCCATTGTTTAACGTCGAGATCTAATACAGTAGATACTAAACACATTGCTTAACGTCGAGATCTAATACAGTAGATACTAAACACATAGTTAAATTCCGAGATCTAATACAGTAGATACTAAACACATTGTTTAACGTCGAGATCTAATACAGTAGATACTAAACTCATTGTTTAACGTCGAGATCTAATACAGTAGATACTAAACACATTGTTTAACGTCGAGATCTAAGACAGTAGATACTAAACACATAGTTAAATTCCGAGATCTAATACAGTAGATACTAAACACATTGTTTAACGTCGAGATCTAATACAGTAGATACTAAACACATTGTTTAACGTCGAGATCTAATACAGTAGATACTAAACACATAGTTTAACATCGAGATCTGGTACCATGGGAATGAAACAGCGAACGTTTCAGCGTCCAAATATGCCATTTTATATAAATCGAAACATCAAATCCTATCTTCTCCAACTTTTTCAAATACCATAAAACGCATTTAGATTAAAGTGAACGACTATTTATAATCGGAACATCCTCTACTATTTCTAATTTTATCTGACATTTGCAGACAAAGGCCGATCGATATTCACACTTGCATATTTTAATGCGTACCGTGTCCATTAGAGTGCTTTCATCGTACATGTAGAGTTTACTCCTAATTAATGCTTAACGCCTAAGGAAATATGTCACGTGATGTTAACAGTTAGAAGAACATATCGCCACGCATTTATTTCCAAATGTTCCGATTGCCTTGGATGATATTTTACATTTGGTCACGTAAATTATAAGAATTCAGACGATGTACAGTGCTATCAGTCAGGAAACAAATATTCAGTTTTTCAAGGTGTGAAAAGTTCCACGATACGATCCTGGAAGCTTGTTATATGCCGTGGAGTAATAACTTGATGGTATGCATAACTAATCGCTAAGTAGAAATAGATATCGTGTTCCCTTTCTGTATAGACTTAAGCATGTTAAATGAAGTACCCCGAATGATTATCTTTATTTAACATAATGTAGAGGTTGTACGTTTATATTTACAATTTGAATGAAGGAAGAATCAAAGTAACAATGCAAACCATATTAATCAAAGTAACAATGCAAACCGTACGAATTAAAGTAACAATGTAAACTGTATGAATCAAAGTAACAATGTAAACTGTATGAATCTAAGTAAAAATGTAAACTGTATGAATCTAAGTAACAATGCAAACTGTATGAATCTAAGTAACAATGCAAACAGTATGAATCTAAGTAACAATGCAAACTGTATGAATCTAAGTAACAATGTAAACTGTATGAATCTAACTAACAATGCAAACTGTACGAATCAAAGTAACAATGTAAACTGTATGAATCAAAGTAACAATGCAAACTGTATGAATCAAAGTAACAATGTAAACTGTATGAATCAAAGTAACAATGCAAACTGTATGAATCTAGATAATAATGCAAACTGTATGAATCTAACTAACAATGCAAACTGTATGAATCAAAGTAACAATGTAAACTGTATGAATCAAAGTAACAATGCAAACTGTATGAATCAAAGTAACAATGCAAACTGTATGAATCAAAGTAACAATGTAAACTGTATGAATCTAGGTAATAATGCAAACTGTATGAATCTAGGTAATAATGCAAACTGTATGAATCTAACTAACAATGTAAACCGTATGAATCAAAGTAACAATGCAAACCATATTGATCAAAGTAACAATGCAAACCGTATGAATCAAAGTAACAATGCAAACCGTATGAATCAACGTAACAATGTAAACCGTATGAATCAAAGTAACAATGCAAACTGTATGAATCTAGGTAATAATGCAAACTGTATGAATCTAACTAACAATGCAAACTGTATGAATCAAAGTAACAATGCAAACTGTATGAATCAAAGTAACAATGCAAACTGTATGAATCTAGATAATAATGCAAACTGTATGAATCTAACTAACAATGCAAACTGTATGAATCAAAGCAACAGTGCAAACTGTATGCATCTAGGTAACAATGCAAACCGAATGAATCAAAGTAACAATGTAAACTGTATGAATCAAAGTAACAATGCAAACCATATTGATCAAAGTAACAATGCAAACCGTATGAATCAAAGTAACAATGCAAACCGTATGAATCAACGTAACAATGTAAACCGTATGAATCAAAGTAACAATGCAAACTGTATGAATCTAGGTAATAATGCAAACTGTATGAATCTAACTAACAATGCAAACTGTATGAATCAAAGTAACAATGCAAACTGTATGAATCAAAGTAACAATTCAAACTGTATGAATCTAGATAATAATGCAAACTGTATGAATCTAACTAACAATGCAAACTGTATGAATCAAAGTAACAGTGCAAACTGTATGAATCTAGGTAACAATGCAAACCGAATGAATCAAAGTAACAATGTAAACTGTATGAATCAAAGTAACAATGCAAACCGTATAAATCAAAGTAACAATGCAAACTGTATGAATCTAGGTAATAATGCAAACTGTATGAATCTAACTATCAATTTCAAACTGTATGAATCAAAGTAACAATGCAAACTGTATGAATCTAAGTAACAATGTAAACTGTATGAATCTAAGTAACAATGCAAACCGTATGAATCAACGTAACAATGTAAACCGTATGAATCAAAGTAACAATGCAAACTGTATGAATCTAGGTAATAATGCAAACTGTATGAATCTAACTAACAATGCAAACTGTATGAATCAAAGTAACAATGCAAACTGTATGAATCAAAGTAACAATGCAAACTGTATGAATCTAGATAATAATGCAAACTGTATGAATCTAACTAACAATGCAAACTGTATGAATCAAAGTAACAGTGCAAACTGTATGAATCTAGGTAACAATGCAAACCGAATGAATCAAAGTAACAATGTAAACTGTATGAATCAAAGTAACAATGCAAACTGTATGAATCTAAGTAACAATGCAAACCGAATGAATCAAAGTAACAATGTAAACTGTATGAATCAAAGTAACAATGCAAACTGTATGAATCAAAGTAACAATGCAAACTGTATAAATCAAAGTAACAATGTAAACTGTATGAATCAAAGTAACAATGCAAACAGTATGAATCAAAGTAACAATGCAAACTGTATGAATCAAAGTAACAATGTAAACTGTATGAATCTAGGTAATAATGCAAACTGTATGAATCTAGGTAATAATGCAAACTGTATGAATCTAACTAACAATGTAAACCGTATGAATCAAAGTAACAATGTAAACTGTGTGAATCAAAGTAACAATGTAAGCCGTATGAATTAAAGTAACAATGTAAACTGTATGAATCTAGGTAATAATGCAAACTGTATGAATCTAACTAACAATGCAAACTGTATTAATCAAAGTAACAGTGCAAACTGTATGAATCTAGGTAACAATGCAAACCGAATGAATCAAAGTAACAATATAAACTGTATGAATCAAAGTAACAATGCAAACTGTATGAATCTAAGTAACAATGCAAACCGAATGAATCAAAGTAACAATGTAAACTGTATGAATCAAAGTAACAATGCAAACTGTATGAATCAAAGTAACAATGCAAACTGTATGAATCAAAGTAACAATGTAAACTGTATGAATCAAAGTAACAATGCAAACTGTATGAATCAAAGTAACAATGTAAACTGTATGAATCAAAGTAACAATGCAAACTGTATGAATCAAAGTAACAATGCAAACTGTATGAATCAAAGTAACAATGTAAACTGTATGAATCTAGGTAATAATGCAAACTGTATGAATCTAGGTAATAATGCAAACTGTATGAATCTAACTAACAATGTAAACCGTATGAATCAAAGTAACAATGTAAACCGTATGAATTAAAGTAACAATGCAAACTGTATGAATCAAAGTAACAATGTAAACTGTATGAATCAAAGTAACAATGCAAACCGTATGAATCAAAGTAACAGTGCAAAATGTATGAATCAAAGTAACATTGTAAACTGTATGAATCTTTGTAATAATGCAAACTGTATGAATCTAGGTAATAATGCAAACTGTATGAATCTAACTAACAATGCAAACTGTATGAATCAAAGTAACAATGTAAACTGTATGAATCAAAGTAACAATGTAAACTGTATGAATCAAGGTAACAATGTAAGCCGTATGAATTAAAGTAACAATGTAAACTGTATGAATCTAGGTAACAATGTAAATTGTATGAATCTTGGTAATAATGCAAACTGCATGAATCAAAGTAACAATGTAAACTGTATGAATCTAAGTAACATTGTAAACTGTATGAATCTAAGTAACAATGCAAACCGTATGGATCAGAGTAACAATGTAAACCGTATGAATTAAAGTAACAATGCAAACCGTATGAATCAAAGTAACAATGTAAACCGTATGAATTAAAATAACAATGCAAAAGGTATGAATCAAAGTAACAATGCAAATTGTATGATCTGCTAATATATACTGTCGCAAAATAGAAACAGAGTTGCGTTGGATTAAATGAATAAGTCAAACACAGTATGTGAAAGATGGAAATTTATGAACTTAATTAGCAAAGAAAAATATATTAAATTTTTTTTATTAACACTCACATGTTATGTTATGATTACTGTCACTAAATGTAAATTAATTTTAAAAAAATAACATTCGCATGTTATGATATGATTAAAAATATAATTAACATTCACATGTTATGATATGTTTACTTCTACTAAATTTAAATTAATTTTGAAAAAATATTATTAACATTCACATGTTATGATATGATTACTGCCACCAAATTTAAATTAATTTTTAAAAATATAATTAACATTCACATGTTATGATATGATTACTCGCACTAAATTTAAATTATTTAAAAAAATAATTAACATTCACATGTTATGATATGATTACTTCTACCAAATTATCGCCGTTTGCTTTAGAAGATGTCTTTTAAATGACTGCGAATCGCTCTTGATTTATGTACAATTTTACAAGTGGCTTTTATCTTTTTAAATATTTGAATACAGTAATGCTGCATTGAAGAATTAGATATATACCAATGGGATGTGCCTTCGGTATTGATTCCTAGAATCTTTCATTTTTTCCAGTCAGTAGCTCATACCAACATACGTGCATGGATTTAAATCGATTTACTTCTGATAAATAATAATTGGTGAATTGATTCGTTTGAGTTACCTCCCATATATACACTGCAATAGGTATAACGGTACCAATTGCGCAAGTCCATGTGGGTGGAGCTTATGGTGTAGGGTCCATACCATTCAGACCTTAAGAACAAGACAAGCTTTGATTGGTGGATTATGTAAGAGTTGTACTTTCTGTTAGGCTTAAAAAAAAGGTTAGCCTCTTGGCAACATGTGAATTTATGCTAATTCCTAAATAGATCAAATTTTGTATTTTTTATGATTTTTTGAAAATGTAATACACATGACTGAAAATAGGTATGTTGTGACTAGATAACTCATACCCCTGTCTAGTTCCAGCAGAGTTATCTCTCTTAAATGCAATGGAGTACCTGGTTTTGTCATTGTCAAATTGACAATCTAACATTGTTTTCTATAACAGTGTGTGAGATGCATGCTAAATTAGGATAGAAAATATATTTATCTCTCCAAATATTAGCATTGAGGTCTATGGAAAAACAATTGGTACCGTGATACCAATACCTATTTTATAATCGACACGTGACTTGCGATGTCAGCTATGAAAACTACTACACCCAAAATATTACTTTTGTCCACAGAATGATATAGTACCAGCAGTTGTGGTATCACATTAAGATGGCGGTTGTTGATGCTGACAACATGTCGCTAGGAAACCATGCATTTTGTAAAAAGGATTATGGGAGTGCTGCCGAATGTTATTCACAAGCTCTAGAATCGGACTCAAGCACCTGCGTTATTGAAGTCCTGCAGAAAAGATGCCACTGTTATTTCGAAACGGGGGACTACCCTTCAGCCTTACAAGATGCGAACACTTGCATAGAAAGAGAACCGGATAATGTCGTGGGCTACATTTTGGGTGGGAAAATTCTGGCAAAGACGAAACAGTTCGAAAATGCTTTGGAATATTATAAGAAAGGTTTAGAAATTGATCCGAAGAATGCAAAAATTAATGACAATCTGAAGCAACTTCAAGACGACATACTTTATAGCTATGGTAACATGGGAGATAACTCGACTCATAGTACCTTAAAAATGTCATCTCAAGAACCGTATCCCGAAGATGATAAACTTCAAAAGGAGGAAATGGAGATTTTGGGAGAATGGAAAGTCTTGGAATTTCCATCCATAACAGTCTGTAGTAGTGATCCGAAATTAGCAGAGCAGGAACTTTCGAGAGCCAAAGCAATGCTGAAAGCAGGGAATCTGGAAGAAGTAATAACACGAGTAGTAGTAAGTATGAATAAACGTTATCAAACGGTTTTAAAAGTGTAATATTTTTGGCGAACGTTAATCTCGGATTCGTTTAGAAGAACATTTCTAGATCACTCATACTTTGTTGGAATTTTGAGGGTCGGGGTAAATCCTTTGCTTATTGCGACCATTCTTACAAAACCGTCTTAAATTAGACAATGATCTTTTTCAATTTACATCGTTTTTCGTTTCTTGACAACTTGTATTGTTAAAATATCCCATCTTATCTGAACTTATAATACAGATTGTTGATGTCTTTCACACAGCTATGCAGGGTCAGTCGTGTAGATTAAACAAGAGAATGCGGTCAGTAATCAGTTTTCCTTACCAACTCTACATACAGCAGAACATAGCATGGGGTTGTATATCAGTCGTCTGTCCGCCGTTTGTTGTCGACTGTCCTTCTTTCATCTGTCGTCTGTCCATTGACACGTGTTAGTATTACTACTCCTCC
This sequence comes from Unio pictorum, assembly GCA_030141615.1. Classification (NCBI taxonomy): domain Eukaryota; kingdom Metazoa; phylum Mollusca; class Bivalvia; order Unionida; family Unionidae; genus Unio; species Unio pictorum. The sequence continues at coordinate 9,297,211 of JARLTB010000206.1, read as the reverse complement.
TAACCTCCTCCATGGCCTTGTTGGTTCTAATTGCTAATCCGGGTTCTCAGACATCCAATATGGCGACCATCTTATAATCGTGCTATTGCTTTTATCGCTATTCATCCAAAATAGGTGTCACATGAACACGAAAGATGTTTTCACTAGAAGCCTTCCTAGTTGCCGGTATTACGAAAATGGTGGAGATCTGACGTCCATTATGCTCTTCTCATCAGTCATCTTGTAATTCTCGTTATCGCTAGTCCTCATCAACGTAAGTCATCTGGAAATTCTCGTTATCGCTACTCTTCAACGTAAAGTCATCTTGAAATTCTTGTTATTGCTGCTACTCTTGAACGTAAAGTATGAAATTCTTGTTATTGCTACTCCTCTTGAAGGTAGTCATCTTGAAATTCTCGTTATCGCTACTCCTCATTAATGTAAAGTCATCTTCTAATTCTCGTTATCGCTACTCCTCTTCAAGCTAAAGTCATCTTGTAATTCTCGTTATCGCTACTACTCTTCAACGTAAAGTCATCTTGAAATTCTCGTTATCGCTACTCCTCATTAATGTAAAGTCATCTTCTAATTCTCGTTATCGCTACTCCTCTTCAAGCTAAAGTCATCTTGTAATTCTCGTTATCGCTACTACTCTTCAACGTAAAGTCATCTTGAAATTCTTGTTAATGCTACTCCTCTTGAACGTAGTCATCTTGAAATTCTCGTTATCGCTACTCATCATAAACGTAAAGCCATCTTCTAATTATCGTTATCGCTACTCCTCTTCAACGTAAAGTCATCTTGTAATTCTCGTTATCGCTACTTCTCTTCAGCGTAAAGTCATCTTGTAATTCTCGTTATCGCTACTCCTCTTCAACGTAAGTCATCGTGAAATTCTCGTTATCGCTACTCCTCATAAACGTAAAGCCATCTTCTAATTATCGTTATCGCTACTCCTCTTCAACGTAAAGTCATCTTGTAATTCTCGTTATCGCTACTCCTCTTCAACGTAAGTCATCTTGAAATTCTCGTTATCGCTACTCCTCTTCAATGTAAAGTCATCTTGAAAAGGCATTTTTACCAAACGATTTCTTATAATGCCTAGTTGTACATAAAACAGTATTTTTCTTGAACGAATCCCCACATCGGTACGGGTTGTTATTTAAGTAAATGTGCTTTATATAATCTTTGTTGATCTTAAACTAGAACAGAGCTTTTCAGACGTCAAAATTATGTTGTCATCTCGAAGATCTAGATGTCGCTTCTCTTTAATGCGAAGTTCATTTGACATGGGGAATACATTTTATTTCCTCCAGTAAAGTGTTACAACCGATAAACAACAAATTGTTAAAACAGTTATATAGCTAAGTGTTAAAATAGTTATACAGCTAAGTGTTAAAACAGTTATACAGCTAATTGTTAAAACAGTTATACAGCTAATTGTTAAAACAGTTATACAGCTAAGTGTTAAAATAGTTATACAGCTAAGTGTTAAAACAGTTATACAGCTAATTGTTAAAACAGTTATACAGCTAATTGTTAAAACAGTTATACAGCTAATTGTTAAAACAGTTATACAGCTAATTGTTAAAACAGTTATACAGCTAAGTGTTAAAATAGTTATACAGCTAAGTGTTAAAACAGTTATACAGCTAATTGTAAAAACAGTTATACAGCTAATTGTCAAAATAGTTATACAGCTAATTGTAAAAACAGTTATACAGCTAATTGTTAAAATATGTTTACAACAAAGTGTTCAAATATGTATACAGCAAAGTGTTACAATATGTATGCAGCAAAGTGTTAAAATACATACATACATACATACATACATACATACATACATACATACATACATACATACATACATACATACATACATACATACATACATACATACATACATACATACATACATACTGTTAAACGCACAGGGGTATTACTTGACCGAGCGGTGTCAAACCCTGGCGCGAGTCCCGCTGGAAGTCATATGTTTTCCCCAAATTTCCCAAAACGTCCATACAATTTGAGTTGTAAATTGGAAAGCTAGACGTGTCTGCTTTTATATACTAACTTTTACTCTAATCAATTCAAGACCACAGATAAAATAACTTGCCAAAGTCTATCAACCGCGTGTTTGCATGGTTTCTCTTCATCATTATCAGATTTCCGTACCGCCTGCCGGTTATAAAATAGAAAACACACTAGTATCCCCTTTATCACTGGGAACTATTTTAACTCCGCCACCTTAGGCCAGTCAATGTACACTTTTACAGGCACATTACACCAATAAAACTGCACCCATTTTCCACTATGGACACATAAATGATGTCTACTAAGTCCCTACTTATTGATTGCATTGTGTAATTTACCGGTTTATTACAGTAAATACTGCCAACTCAGCCACACCACTATTGTACACCACTGGACTATGTTACTCAGGGACAGTCATTCGGTTTGGACCTGAATTCACTACTAGCGAACTATGGCATCGTTAAAACTTGCTATTTCTTCTGCCATAATCCATAATGCATCTGTAGTGAATGTCCATGTCGGAATCGACACATTGGTAACGCTGCAAACAGTCTCATTTAAAATCACACATAATCTGTTCGAGATGACCTGTCAGATACTTGATATCACGCAAGATTTTCCATTTCAGAACCGTTGTTGAAAAAATACGCTTGGTATTTCAAATTATCTGTTGATTAGAAGTGCATTTGCTCTTTAGACTATAATGTGCGAAAACAAATATTTCTAAAAGTTTTTGACGATCGAATTCCATTTTATTCCTTCTACTCGCGTGTGGAACTATTTTTCACAAGCAGAATTTGAGAAGTAAAGCGTCTACTCTAGAGTCTAACGATATGAAGATATTCATTGTTCTTCTTTCTATCTAGACACATTCAGATCCAAACAAAATCTATGCTATAAGCTATAAGCAAATATGCATAGTGGGTAATGATGTAATACTGAAAAAGACTCAAATTACTGAACGAGTTTAGTAATTTAATGTTCATTAACGAGTTTAATAATTTAATGTTCATTAACGAGTTTAGTAATTTAATTTTCATTAACGAGTTTAGTAATTTAATGTTCATTAACGAGATTAGTAATTTAATGTTCATTAACGAGTTTAGTAATTTAATGTTCATTAACGAGTTTAGTAATTTAATGTTCATTAACGAGTTTGGTAATTTAATGTTCATTAACGAGATTAGTAATTTAATGTTCATTAACGAGTTTAGTAATTTAATGTTCATTAACGAGTTTAGTAATTTAATGTTCATTAAATATTAAATATTTTTTTTTTATTTTAAGTACTACATACATTATGCTCCAGTATCAATGCGAGTGTACGAATTTGACGTCATGTTCGGACAATCGCAATATCCGAAACATCCGAACAGTTCCGAGTAAGTGAAACTGATGCCCTCAAGTCTCACCAGCTTCACTGACCTAGAAGTTTATATCTACTCTTGCTCTTGGTTTTATCCCATTTTTAAAGAGTTCTGAAATTGTAACTATTGAACAGTCATCGCCCCATCACTGTTATTTTTAATTTTATTAATGTTTCCTCCGCCAATATTCATATTATTGAAACCACAACTTAAAGTGAGACTGCAACGCGGGCCACACCATTTTTCTGGCAAAACGATTGTTAGTCTATGCCAATAGTTTGTGGGATCAATCTATCGGAACGTTAAAGGCCTTTACGGTCCACTATCAGGATTAATGGTCATTTTAAAGTGCCCAAGATTCTAAACTGGAATGTTTTTGACACTTTCAAATGCTAGCCGAATAAATGTGGACTAGTGCTCTGTGAGCGACTTGGACATATTCGTTGTGATGGTTAAACAAGTATAGCTGGTTTGTCTTTTGCGCACGGACGGACATACGGTGTTCTGGCCGGACCAGACAGTGTAACCCAATACTTTTCTAGACTCACTTGGCGAAGGTAAAAAAAATCCAAACACAACTCAACGCAGAATCTTGTCTTTAATTAAATTCCCAAAATAGGTCTATAGTAGTATGTGTGTGTGGTAAACTGAAAAAATAAGATAAGGGCTATTACAATATGCATAGTGGCATAACATTTAAATACATGTATCAATCAATACGATTACTCAGCATGCATAAGAATAAGGACTAATCATGTGTATTAATAAGGGCTAAAATATGAATATGAATTTTAAACATGTAAAATGAATGAACATTACTAACTTATTTATGAACTAGGGTTATACACACCTTTTTCAATAATAATTGTGTATGATACAGGATTATAAACAAACAACCGTATAAACGCGGATTATAAATATATGCAAATATTTATAAACGCTGAAATGAACCATATTCATACATATTGGCTCACAAACGTGTATGAATAAGAACTATAAACGTGTAATTGAACAAGGATTCTAAAACGTGAATAAGGATTATATGCATCTGTATCAATAAGGATTCAAAACATGTATGTTCCAAATAATGTTCCTGAGAACAAGGGAATATATATAAAAACTTACTTGACAGTAGTTTGTCCTGTCCTGTCGATATGAGTGTGTAGGTTTTGCACGATTTTCAGGAAATGCAGGTGTAAAGTAGCCCAAAGTAAAGTGTAATGTAAACGCGGAAGCGGAATACGGAGTCAAATCCGGAAACTAATTTAGGTTTCAAAATGGTAAAATAAACAAGGTATTTAATATATATTTACAACGGATTAAATCACTAAAAGGAGTGAATGAGATACAGAACACTCCCCGCCTGGTATCTATAGAGATACCACTACTACTTATTCTATTGTAGAATATATAACGATATTCTTGATACACAGTAATCCAAATTATTATATATGAATAAAACGTAAACCCAACGAATGTCACATGAATGAATTCCTATCCAACAGTTATGTAAATGGAAAAACGGTAATTGTCTGAATGTCAATGACGAATGAAAGATGATCCAATGAATGTCTTTAGTCAATCAGAAGCATAAGTTCAGTAATCGGACGGGTGTAAATTTTAGGTTCGCATTTATCACCAACAACGATCCGGACGTCCGCCTTTCGGATGTGATTATCGGATCCTTTTATTGCCCTTGTGACAATGCCAACTGGCCACTGATTCCTGCACACCGAACTGTCCCTCACGAGAACGACATCTCCATCGGTTAGATTCCGTTGTTGAACCGTCCATTTTCTCCTGCTCTGAAGTGACGGAAGGTACTGTTTCCTCCAACGTGACCAGAAGGTCCGAGCTAAAGCTTGCACTCGCTTCCATTGAGAACGATGCAAGTCCGCGGGACATGTATCTCCCAACTCGTCTGACTTGTAAGCGTAGTCGGTTTTTTGCGTCAAGAGGATCGCTGGTGTCAGAATAAGAGGATTCTCCGGATCCGTTGAGACAGGAGTCAGTGGTCTGGAGTTCATAATAGCACAGACCTCAGCCATAAATGTGCTGAGAACTTCGTGCGTGAGGAATTTCCTGCTCGGCGATTCGGCGAGCATGGCTTCGAGAATCCGTCTGGCGGTGCCGATCATACGTTTCATGCGCCTCCCATGTGTGAAGAATGGGGTGAATTGAACTTCCATTCTGTCCTGTTCTCCAATAGATAGTTTTGTATTGGTCCGTGGTTGATTTTCAAGTCATCAACGGCTCCAATAAAGTTTGTTCCTTGATCAGAGCGGAAAAGCTTCACGGGTCCATAGATAGCCTGGAATCTTCGAAGAGCGTTGATAAATGATGATGATGACATTTCTTCGATGACTTCGATGTGAACTGCTCTTATTACAAGGCATGTAAACATGACGGCCCAACGTTTTGAGTTAGCCGACCCGCCTCTGGTTTTCCTTGTGAGAACTTCCCAAGGTCCAAAAACGTCAACACCTACGTTGGTGAAGGGAGGTCCTGGTTCGAGGCGATCCGAAGGCAAGTCTGCCATAATTTGGTGTTGTGGCTCCCTCCTTAACATTCTGCAAATTACACATTTGTGTATGACGCTGGATGTCAGTCATTTACCAGAGGTAATCCAGTATCCTGCTGACCTGATGGCACCTTCAGTGATGTGACGGCCTTGGTGTTTCACTTTCTCATGGTAGTGTCTGACCAGAAGGGTTGCGATGTGGCTGTTGCCAGGTACAATTATGGGTTTTGTAATTTCAAGGGTTTCCTTGGAGTGTTCCAAGCGTCCACCTACCAGTAGAATCTTCCGGGTAGTGTCCCATGTTGGGTTCAATTTGATTAGCGGGCTGCGTTTGGAAATTTGTTCTCCCATTTGAAGTGCGGTCACTTCCTTGCCGTAGAAATCGCCCTGTGTGGCTCTCAAGATGAGATCTTCTGACACTTGGCTTTCTGACAATACTTTAAAGTTAGTTGATTTCCCGCATTTCCGTTGGCGAGCAATTAGTCGAAGGTGATTAATCACCGCAATCAGACTCTTCCATGACGAAGAACGCTCGAATCTGGCTGTTCCTAGTCTACTACATGATGAATTTACCTTCGTAGAGTCGACAGTGGTAAATGCCGTGCGAATTTCGATGTCATCGTTGGGCATTACGAGTTCATGGGTCTCACCTTGCTGAGGAGTCGACTCAAATAATTGTTGGGGTCCATTGAGCCAACTGCTAGATTTAAGGTCTACAGCCTGTATCGACCTCGTTGCAGAGTCTGATGGATTTTGATCCGTTGGAACATAATTCCATTGATCGGGATCTGAAAATTTGCGAATTTTTTCCACTCTATTCGCCACATAGACATAGAATCTCCTAGTTGAGTTGCATATATAACCAAGAACGACCTTGCTGTCGGTGTAATAGCGAACATTGTCTATCTTGACACTAAGATGTTCAATAGCAAATTGAGCTATCTCCACAGCTAGGACCGCGGCACATAGTTGCTTTCTTGGAATCGTGGTTCCAGTTTGGGGGGCTACTTTAGCCTTTCCAATAACAAATCCTACGTGATAATGGTTACTGACGTCTTTCGTTCGAAGATCAAACGACGGCGGCAATAGCTTTATCTGAAGCGTCCGAGTAGACATGGAGTTCCCTGGTTATGCATTTGCTAAGTTCGGGCACATATGTCCTTGATATTCTCAAGGTTTTAAGTGGTTCAAGGGTGTTTTTCCAAGACTCCCATTTTGAGGCAAATTCATCGGATACGGGCTCGTCCCAATCTATGGTCTCTAAGACAATGTCTCGAAGGATGAGTTTCCCATATATGATAACGGGAGACAGAAATCTAAGCGGATCCAAAATGCTGTTAATCGTTGATAAGATTCCTCTACGGGTAATTGGTTTTTTTATCGGAAGACAGTTCAAACAGAAATTTCTCCGCGTTGACATCCCATATTAGGCCAAGACTCCGTTGGAGCGGTTTTTCTTCCGAGTCTAAATCTAGATCTTTCAAATTAGATGCCAGATCAGTTGTTAGAAAAGCAGCCATTACTTCAGTGCTATTCGATGCAATTTTGTGAAGTCGAAGATTGCCATAGTCTTTTAAGGTACTTTGAGTGTCCACTAAGAGCTTAACAGCTACTTCGGGTGTTGAGCATGAAGTTAACCCATCGTCGACATAGAAGTCCCTGGAGACGAACGATGTAACCTGGCTTCCGTACTCAGGTTCAGCTTTCAAAGCGGCCTTACGTAATCCCAGAGTTACGACGGCTGGCGATGGACTGTTTCCAAATACATGTACTTTCATCCTGTACTCAATGAGTTTCTTATTGATGTCATTGTTCTCATACCAAAAGAAACGCAAATAGTTTCGGTGGTCCTCTCAGACGATAAAGCAGTGAAACATGTGCTGCACGTCTGCAGTAACCGCTACAATTTCCCTTCTAAAGCGAAGAAGTACACCAATAAGATTGTTGATTAAGTCTGGTCCTGTAAGCAGTACGTCATTTAATGACACTCCTTGGTGTTTTGCAGATGAATCGAATACGCCTCGTATTTGATCGGGTTTTCTCGGGTGGTAAACACCAAACAATGGTAAATACCAACATTCCTCGTTTTCCGCTAGCGGTGGAGCTATCTCGGCATGATGATTGTCCAAGATTTTTGCAATAATTCAAGGAAGTGTTCACGTTTCCTTGTATTTTTCTTCCGATTGGTGTCAAGAAGTTGTGCCCTATGTTTTGCCTGGGTCTTGTTGTTCGGCAATGGCGGCCTAGGTGACTTGAAAGGTAATGGAGCTACGCAGTGCCCAGTTGAGTCTATTTGAAACTCATTATCCATTTGTTGCATGAATATTCTGTCCGCGTGCGACATACCAGTTATGTCGTCATCCTTTGTCCTCTCGAAAACTGAGGAATCAAACTCGCTATCTTTGCGATGTAGTGCGGGATTAGAAAGTTGCTCCCGTACTTCCAAATAGTTGTGACATGGCACTAGGGCTGTCGGCTGACCCGAAGGTGAAACATGAGTTCGGCTGACGTTGACATTATCGGGCGCATGTTGTTTATCTAAACATGCTTCTCCTATGACGAGACATCCTAGCTTGAGTCGCTGGGCGTATGGTTCTCCTCGATGACCTATTCGTTGTTCTAGAACGTAATGAGCTTCTGCCAAATCTCTTCCGATCAGTAGCATAATCTCTTTTCTTCTGTCTAATGGTTTGATAGACCCAATAAGATCGTTTAAGTGTTCATGGAACTTTACAACTTCTGGAGTTGCGATCTCGTTTTTATCATCAGGTATGTTGCCACACTCGATGAGTGTCGGAAGTTTCAACTCTACGTCTCCATTGATGGATTCTACGATGAAATCACTTCCTCTCACTGATGAAATCACTTCCTCTCCGGCCGGAAGTGATGACTCGACAGGAACAAGTGTTTAGGGTGCAACTCTCAGGTTCTGATCTGACATCAAAGAAATCAAATAAACTTGGCAGGGCTAGGGATCTGTTGCTTTGGTCGTCGATAATAGCATATAGTCTAAGAATTTTATTTGGATTGTCTTTGTTGTAAACATTGACCGGTAAGATTTTGGCGCATGACTTTCCATGAGCTCCTTTACAGATTTCAGTACATTTAGCTCGTATGTCTTCCTCATATTGCCTCTTGGAGTTTTTGGAGAACTCCCCGCCATGATTTTCCGCAACCTCGGGAGGTAAACATGGAGAAGGCCTATTGACGTGTAAAGCCGTAGTATGCTGTTTGCTGCCGCAATCCTTACAACAAATCTTAGTCTTGCAATCGCGACTGACATGCTTATCCGATGCACAGCACTTAAAACAAATATTGTGTTGTCTTAGGAGTTTTTCCCTCTCTTCGATGGATTTGAACTTACAGCCCCTACATTCATCGAGTGTATGTTTCGTGTTGTGTAGAATGCAGTTACTTAATGGTTGACTTTTTGGCTGATCGTCCTTTTGATTTGTCAACTCTGTTCTTCTGACATTCCCTTTAGGTTTGGTTCCATGAGTGTTTTTTGCAGAATCACCTTTTTGAGTGGGATTGACCAAACCTACGGGTCGGAAACCAGGGTTATTCCTCAGGTCGCATGTGTGCTCAAGAAAGGCATGGAATTCCTCGAATGGTGGGAAAGCGATGGAATGCTTCGAAGCATAGTTGGCTGCTCTGCTTGACCATTTTTATTGCAATCCGTAAGGAAGTTTAGATACGAGAGGTCTTATCCCAGTAGACGAGTCAAAGTAAGCAAGGATAGTCTTAAATTCATCCTTTTTCTTGAGGAATTTCACCTCTGACAGTAGATTGAAAAAAATCATATAACTTCTCGTTGTCCCGGTTGGTGAGTTTGGGAAAAGACTCAAGTTTTTTCTTTATGGAAGCTTCTACCATCTCTGGCGAACCATACCTCCGATCTAGGCGTTTCCAAAGTTCGTTTAATCCATTAGATGGATCCCCTGCATTAGACGATCTTATGCTTAGGGCTTGTTCTGAGGATTTTGGGCCTAGCCATTTAACCAACAAGTTGATTTGTTTCGAGTCTGATAGTCTCAGTTCTTTGGTTACACATTGAAAACTGTCTTTCCATGCATGATAACATCCAGGATTGTCGTTATATTGCGTGAGCTGGGAGAAAAGCAAATCTTTCCGTAACAAGAACTTTGTCATTTCCGATGCCCCATTATCGGTCATAGCTGAGGCATTCGGCAGGGTTGAATGCTGCGTCCCCATCTGTATGTCCTGATTTAAGCTATGATTTTGAGAGAGGACCAAGTCCCCTTGTCTTGCGTCGTGTGAAGTAGGGACAAATTCCGGTGCGCCTGCGGAGAGTTTAGATATTTTTGGCTCCTGACTGGAAAGTAATCTGGCAAGAGTAGATGTAATCGGCTGATAATCATCAAAGGACGTCCCAAAATGAACAGAACGATGTTCTCGGACTCCATAAGGAAAATCAAGGTTCTTATCCTCGCCTGTTGGTCTCTGTACGTCATGTAGCGGTTCACTGGTCATCGTACCAGACGATACCTTATCAGGCTCCACATCGGCAATGTTTCCTTTATCGATGAGCTGACTTTGTTGGCTTATGTATTCTTTAATCCGGTCAGAGTAATCCACCGTTTGTTGCGGAGGACCATCCTCAATGACTTGACTTCCGACCTCGTCCATCTCGTAGACACGAGCTTCTGCCTCGGCAATGGCCAACTCTTTCTTGGTTTGAAGGAGGTTCATTTCCGTCTTAAATATGGCTGCTTCCTCGTCCATGACTGCTTTTTGTCGAGCCTCCATTCGTTCAAGTGCAGCCTGTTTTTCTGCAAAGAGAATGGCGGCCCTAGCGGCATCCGCTTTTGCCCGTTTTTGTCTGGCAACGCTTGGGGCGTCAGAATGTTTTGACGACTGGGAACAAGCTTTGCTCCCAGAATGATGAGATTTGACTGACTTCTTGTCGTCATATTGCCTTTTGTTCTTGAGAAGGTTTAGCGCCCTATCGACAGCACGTTTCGGAAAGTCCACTAGCTTGGATAAAGTATCTAAATCTTGGGTACTTTCATCTGACCTGGTTCCTTTCAGAAAGCTCGTAAAGGCGTTGACCTGACCCAGATATTTGGCATTTTCCTGTATGATGTTTTGCTCCAGAGCAAGACAGTCTTGGACCCTTTCAGGCGGGCTGTCTGCAATTTTCAAATATGAATCCAGCATGGACCATAGGTATTCCACGTTCTGTTATTTGTCTCTCCTTTCTATGTAGGATTCTCTCCCCTTTTCTGACAGAGTACGGTTCCTTGGACCCAATTCTTCTGAGTGTAAAGACTCGAAGTTGTCCATGTTTTTAGGTGACTGAAAGTGCCCTGAACTTCTACCACTTTTTAGTGAGGAGCGTTCTTGCCTCGACTCCAACGTTGAGAGCGGATTGCCTACCGGATGGAACGTGCTTCAGTGTCACTGGTCGACGGGACGTTGACTTTTGTTGTCAATTTACTGTTCTGGCCGGACCAGACAGTGTAACCCAATACTTTTCTAGACTCACTTGGCGAAGGTAAAAAAAATCCAAACAACTCAACGCAGAATCTTGTCTTTAATTAAATTCCCAAAATAGATCTATAGTAGTATGTGTGTGTGGTAAACTGAAAAAATAAGATAAGGGGCTATTACAATATGCATAGTGGCATGACATTTAAATACATGTATCAATCAATACGATTACTCAGCATGCATAAGAATAAGGACTAATCGTGTGTATTAATAAGGCCTAAAATATGAATATGAATTTTAAACATGTAAAATGAATGAACATTACTAACTTATTTATGAACTAGGGTTATACACACCTTTTTCAATAATAATTGTGTATGATACAGGATTATAAACAACCGTATAAACGCGGATTATAAATATATGCAAATATTTATAAACGCTGAAATGAACCATATTCATACATATTGGCTCACAAACGTGTATGAATAAGAACTATAAACGTGTAATTGAACAAGGATTCTAAAACGTGAATAAGGATTATATGCATCTGTATCAATAAGGATTCAAAACATGTATGTTCCAAATAATGTTCCTGAGAACAAGGGAATATATATAAAAACTTACTTGACAGTAGTTTGTCCTGTCCTGTCGATATGAGTGTGTAGGTTTTGCACGATTTTCAGGAAATGCAGGTGTAAAGTAGCCCAAAGTAAAGTGTAATGTAAACGCGGAAGCGGAATACGGAGTCAAATCTGGAAACTAATTTAGGTTGTAAAATGGTAAAATAAACAAGGTATTTAATATATATTTACAACGGATTAAATCACTAAAAGGAGTGAATGAGATCCAGAACTTACGGCTTGTCTGGTGTAAACGATAGGAACTGAAATTACATTCGAAGACTCTTAAATTATCAATTGAATACCTTCACTATTCATCGTTAATGCTTGACAAAACCCGTGTGCAATAAAATCGGGAACTATTGCTTACTTAGTTTAGCGATGATGAATTATTATAACGTGGTAACAACAACTGATTTGAGTATCACGACTATTTACATATGTGGTCTCTCTGAGAATACTACTGCTACTATTACTACTACTACTACTACTACTACTACTACTACTACTACTACTACTAATGAGAACTTTTTTTTATAGCGCCTAATCTTTAAAATCTCTAAGCGCTTTACAACATCTATATAATAAAAAAAATAAAAATGAAATTGGAAAACAAAAAATGCTGAAAATATTTAAGGTATAAAACATTATTAGGTTTTTAAATTTGTTTCTTGCAGTTGAAAACAATGCGTTTTAAGAGCACTCTTGAACGTGATCATTTTGTCTTTGTGTCAAATTTCATAGGGCAATTAATTCCACGTTTCCAGGCCCTGGTATGCGAAAGATAATTTTCCATATGTCTTAGTTTTCATAGTGAAAATAATGAGTATACGATTGTCAGAAGAGGAGCGTAAGTATCTTGCTGGTGTCTACACATGGGTGAGACCCGATATGTATGCTGGACTAGAGTCCGTCAGTGAAAAGTAGCACATAGAATACATTTTGTGTTTGATTCTAGAACGAATGGATAGCAGTGTAGGGTACGGAGCAGCGGGGAGGTGTTCTCTGTTCGTGGCACTCTAAAGATGATCCGTGCAGCTGTGTTTTGAACGTTTGGAAGTTTCTGGAGTAGATATTGAGACGAACCAGTCAGAAATGAGTTACAATATTTCATTCTTGAAATTACTAATGAACACACACGTGTTTTAGTGGCATCAACTGAAAAATGTTTGCGAATAGAGCTGATGCATCTGAGCTCAATATATGCAGTCTTGCATATGTTCATGACATGTTGGTGCAGTGTGAGAGTGCAGTCTAGAGTAACGCTTAGGTTTCGTACTGTGTGAATTTAATGTTGGTGTTGCTGATATTTATTGTTTGAGGTAAAGGATGTGTATGAGAAAGTCTTTATGTTGTAATCAGCATGTCCTCTGTATTATCATTCATCTGCAGCTTGTTACATGTCATCAATGATTTCACATCAGAAATGCACCTCTCTACTCCTTGGATGGTAGCATCAACTTCAATTGGGTGGCTAGGCTTGTATATGTGGATGTCATCAGCGTATAATTGGTGGGACACTGGGTGATGATCTGTGACACTTGACAGCAGCTGAGTGTATATAATGAATATAACAGATCCCAGAAGAGACCCCTGTTTAACACCACAACATATATCAACTGTGCTGGAGTGTAGTCCATTTGCAGATACAATTTGTGTCCTGTTGACTAAGTAGGACTTGAGCCACAGTAAGGCTGTATTGTGAATGCCAAATACATGCTGGGGACGGTGAAGTAATATAGCATGGTCTATTGTGTCAAATGCTGCAGACAAATCAAGGATCGTGTGGACTAAACGTTTAGGACGTTCCCATTGTTTAGTTAACATTCCGAATAACATAATAAAATTTTATCTATTTACTTGAAATGTGAAATATACAGAAAAGCGATAACCTTTGATTATGTCTATCTTTTCCTTCCATATCTCGTCTGCTATTCGTTATCTCACATTGTGTGTGAAGTATCCTATCTGCTATTTGTTATCTCACATTGTGTGTGAAGTATCCTATCGTTATCTCACATTGTGTGTGAAGTATCCTATCGTTATCTCACATTGTGTGTGAAATATTCTATCGTTATCTCACATTGTGTGAAGTATCATATCGCTATCTCACATTGTGTGTGAAGTATCCTATCGTTATCTCACATTGTGTGTGAAGTATCCTATCGTTATCTCACATTGTGTGTGAAGTATCCTATCGTTATCTCACATTGTGTGTGGAGTATCCTATCGTTATCTCACATTGTGTGAAGTATCCTATCGTTATCTCACATTGTGTGTGAAGTATCCTATCGTTATCTCACATTGTGTGTGAAGTATCCTATCGTTATCTCACATTGTGTGTGAAGTATCCTATCGTTATCTCACATTGTGTGTGAAGTATCCTATCGTTATCTCACATTGTGTGTGAAGTATCCTATCGTTATCTCACATTGTGTGTGAAGTATCCTATCGTTATCTCACATTGTGTGTGAAGTATCCTATCGGATTCACACTTGTCTCTTCAACGTAATTAAACTCATATATGGTAGAGGCCGAGGTATTCCAATTGAAAAGTTAATATCACTATAATATAATAAAGTTTCGGTTTATTGTAAACAGACTGAGACATATACAAACATTAAACACATAGATTTGTTTGGCAATGCTGAAACAGAACATCTCTTTTTCTCTCTCTCTCTCTCTCTCTCTCTCTCTCTCTCTCTCTCTCTCTCTCACTGTTTAGGGTGCCCATGAAAAGGGACGTTGAAATGTGTTAAGAATAGTGGGCTAAGGTTTTCCTGGTTAAGGAAGGGACACAACGAGATTATATGTAGGCTAGAATTGGATCGAAACTGATTGGGACGCTAACATCATTCATTCTGGACGTGTTTACAATCTTTCAATTAGAATTAAACTGGCGCGTGTTCTAATGATATACCATAGACGAAGTATTGAACACAATGCATGTGACTGAAGTTAAGACGATGTAATTCGGTGTTCTTTCAATGGTCAGTATGGAATATCGAAAAGTATGGTGGTGTATTGGATAGTGAGTAATAGGTGTTGGAAGGTAATAAGTATTCCATTCATTTCCTCTTGTGTCACATACAGTTCATAATGATGAATTTCCCTTCTGCTCTGTATATTTAAATAATGTTAAAACTATCGACATTTTCACATTATATTCTCCTTTTGTACCATACATATTTCAACATGTAGGATGTCAAATATAAATAACTATTTTACGTTATGTGACAATAGTCTTATAATTATACTCTTTGCATATAAAACTTATCAAAATCGTTGAATTATTTATGTCTTTAGCGCACCCAAGCTTGCGAAAGATAGAATATGCCCGACTCGTTTGACGAATTTCATTCGAAATAAGTTCCCATGTACGATCTTCTATTTCTTATTACAAATGACATTATATGAGATGAAAAACAAATAAAAAAAAAACTGTCATTGATCAGTTATTGCGGATCTGCAGCTAGAAAAAAACCCCTCTCATTATTTAGCTGTAATAACACTGTTACGGTCGCAAACGTCTGCCGTGTTTTAACATATTTTTGTTTTATCCTCAGGCTGCTGTCCAGCACGACACTACTAGCTTTGATCTATGGCGAGAGGCTGCGAGTCTTTTACATAAAGCTGGGAATCTAAAGCTAGCTCTTCAATTTATCAATGTCATTCCTGAGGATTTTCGAATTAACGAAGTATGGAGATTAGGAGGTAATGCAACAAATTCGCTAGGCTACTAATTTTTCCTTGACTGAATTGAAACTGAGGTAAATGACGGTTTCATAAATTTCGATTAGAACGCCGGGGACGTAGAACAATTTGGCAAGGGCGTCTGTGGAATGAAACCCATCGTCATCCAACTTTAACGTTACCATATTCTAGGAAATATACCCTACCCCCGCCTAAGTCAACACTAATAACACAAACTGATTCCTCCGATGTTAGAATACTTTCTGTTATAGGCATTTGAATTAGCATAACTGATTCCTCCGGTGTTAGAATACTTTCTGTTATAGGCATTTGAATTAGCATAACTGATTCTTCCGGTGTTAGAATACTTTCTGTTATAGGCATTTGAATTAGCATAACTGATTCTTCCGGTGTTAGAATACTTTCTGTTATAGGCATTTGAATTAGCATAACTGATTCTTCCGGTGTTAGAATACTTTCTGTTATAGGCATTTGAATTAGCATAACTGATTCTTCCGGTGTTAGAATACTTTCTGTTATAGGCATTTGAATTAGCATATGCGTATACGTGTTTACGTTAATATGTTACGACACATTTCACATTAACGCTATGTCAGCGTCACATTAACGCTATGTCAGCGTCACATTAACGCTATGTCAGCGTCACATTACCGCTATGTCAGCGTCACATGCAATCGACTTTACGCAAGCTATCAATCTTCCAATCATTTACCGACGTCTAGGGTCAACGTAATTAACGAATTAGAGATCAAGTTTAAATAATACCAGTTTACTGTCTCTTGACGAGAATTTATTTCAAGTTCGTTACAGCAACACATTCTAACCAGATACACACATTTTTTGGAGTTGACGTTGAATCACATGATGCAGTCTCTGAAGACTTTTTATACTGCTTCATTGCCATATTCTCTTAGCAAATACATAGAAAACGGATTCATTATATATATATATATATATATATATATATATATATATATATATATATATATATATATATATATATATATATATATATATATATATGTATATACAGGGCTTGAATTTAACACAAATTTCTTGGTAGCCAGAAGGACTAGTGTACTGAGAAATTTACTAGTCCTGCCAAACATTTACCAGTCCTATCCACAAAACTATGTCACACACTTGTATTGAGATTAACAAGAATTTTCTTTCATAAATAGCATTATCATATGACATGCAGAGGTATTGAAGTATAAATCCTACTTCAAATCATCAATCAGTCAATTAACATTTCTTGTTTCTGAAGATAATCTGGATACAATTCCAGAAAGGGATCCAAATATCAGTTTTCGCTCTCCACCTGCACTCTGGGTCCATATACCCGTCTCTTTGAAACATTACACAAACGTATTGCCGGTGACGGATCATATGTTGGGATGTCATTTGTATTGAAGATTATAAAGAGTAGGTCGGACAGAACCCAAGGTCTCAAACAAGATCTCCAGTCACTCATCACCATTTTCATCTCCGATTCAATTTTAAAGTTCGAACAGCCCTCAACAAAACTGGATGTTTTCTCTGTGTTTGTTTTTGCGAATTCCATACACCAGTTACACTGCATAACGTTCTTGTTCTCATCATAATTCAGACATTCCCTGTCTTTTGTCCATGTCTTCTGAAAGGTCCGATCACGCTTTTCCTTATCATAAGAATTATCCCTTCTTTTATTTCATTTTCAATCTACTTTTGCTTTTTCCGGACCCTGAACACCTTATTTAAAACACCACCTTTTGCCTGTCTTATAAGGCAGGAATTGTGTCTCTTTTTGAAATATGAGATGTTACAATATAGCGAACGCGCATTATTTAAAGTAAGAAAGCCCGAGGAAGACATGCGTTTCAAAATACGTGCCTTTGCCGCCCCTCCCCCCTCCCCCGCCAAAGTATATGGCCTCTCCCTAATAAAGTCTTGACTTCTGCAGGATCAAAGCAGTGGCTATTGTAAACACTGTTATAAAATATTAACATCAAAAGATAATGTTAGTTTCACCTTGGAAAATGTGTGTTCCCATCGAACGAAGCCATCTGACTCGGCGCGTTGCATTCAACAGCGCCATTTACGGTCTCATCATTAATAGCGTTAAGTTTAGTTGGTGCTCCAGAGGCGTAGCGGGGGGGGGGGGGGGGGCGGCAGGGGGGTACATATGTCCCTGGGCGCCAAGGTACAGGGGCGCCAAAATGAGGCTTGCAACGTTACATTATAATAAGAAAACAAGGGTAATAAATCTGTTACAAGATCGCTGGGGCGCCAATTTTATAGTTTGTCCCCGGGCGCAAAATATCATCGCTACGCCTCTGAGGTGCTCCTAATTAATCGGACTTCAGGGTATTGTTGAAATTAATAATAAGCAGAAATTTTTCAAATCGTAGATGCCCATTTTGAGAGATTTTAATTCCCAACAAATCTATGGCATTCTGCTTGGATATCTCCACGTGTATTCAATTATTTGTTCAGTCTTGTATGGGAAAAATATTTTCAAAAAAAGAAGTTTTATTGACATAGAAAAAGTAGTTGTATGGAAATGATGTGTCAGTAATATGATCATAAAAAATTGATCTAATTCTTAAAATTATTTTGATGCAAACGTAAATTATGCAGTTCCCCGTTTGTGACTGTATGCGCGTTTGGCTAGGAAGCTAAAGAAAAAAAAAAGAGGACACAAACAAGCGAGCGTGCCAACTAATTTCTTTGAATAGTTAATACCATATGTTGTAGTTTTGTAGTTTGTTAATGTAGTCGTGTGATTAAAGCGTGGAACCAGGTTATTTTTTTAATTCGCTGTCAGATTAATTAGGAAATAAATTACCAAACTTCCGTTGTTTCTTAATGACGTGACCGTGATTGGCACTGTTAAGCGAAATGCACAAAATCAGATGGCTTCTTGTAATAGAAACACATTTCTGAGGCAGAACTTGACTTAATCTTCTCATGCTAATATTTTATGACTGTGTTTACAATGGTCACTGTGTTGATTCTACCGAATATATGCCGAAGTCACGTCTTTATTAGGGTATTGAGTAAACAAACGCTGACTGTTGATAAACAAAACTTACTAGCCCATCGGACTACTAACATTATGATAGTTACTAGACCGACAGGAAATGTACTAGCGTCGGGCTAGCAAACAACCGCTAATTTCGAGCCCTGTATATATATATATATATATATATATATATATATATATATATATATATATATATATATATATATATATATATATATATATATATATATATATATATATATATATATATATATATGTGTTTAAATTTTGTTACATTTAGGAAAGATTCTGGCAGAACTTGGGATTCCTGTAACCGCCGAAAACTGGTTCAGACATGCTATGACACGTAACAGAGAGGACAACGAATCACAGCTGCTCTTTCAAAACGTCCGTGTCAAGCGCCTATACGATCCACTAATAGGTAGCGCTCCAGTGCAGGTTCAGTTTACGGAATTGGGTCGAACTTTGATCGCAAAAGAGGAACGGAAACCTGGTCAGACTTTATTTCAGGATTGTCCCGTCATATTGTCACAGACTCTAGATTCAATGGCAGTACCGGCTTGCGGCCATTGTGCAAAGTGTCTCATGCGTCCGGAACACTATTTTGAATCTGAATTACTTTTAACGGATATTGAACTGAAGGAAGCAGTTAAAAGGTACTGGCCAATTAGGGAGCTGATATACTGTTCTCACTGTGACAGAATGAAATATTGCAGTGAAAAATGCAGAAACGAAAGTTGGGAAAAATACCACAAGGTTATTTGTAACTCTAAAAACAGATATTCGGAAGCCCTCTACAAAGTTTGCGATGAATATTCAACAGTGGCATCTCTAGGCTCAAAGGTTTGGTCAGGCGTTTGGAACGCCTCGTACAGCCCTATGCTATTGGCACACATATGGGCCAGTATTATTTGCGAGGCGAGCAGATTGGCGGAAGCTAGTGGAAACCAGAAACCAACGCAAGCTCAATGGGCATTGTCACAGTCACCCTACCGGAGGTAATTCATTCGGAATCTCTTTAATATCTTGCCATTATAAATTCGCTTTACGTGCAACAGCTTAGTGTATATGTATCATATTTAAAGCTTCACAAATAAAACAAACTATTTGTTCTTATATATTAGGTAAAAGCCGATGGAATTTTTTAAATTTTTGAGAGAGAGAGAGAGAGAGAGAGAGAGAGAGAGAGAGAGAGAGAGAGAGAGAGAGAGAGAGAGAGAGAGAGAGAGAGAGAGAGAGATTGTTATCTTCCTGTTCATCTGCTTACATAAGTTAAATAGTTCAATCTTCATCTTGAACTGATGAGGTACAGATTTTAAACCTTAATACACTAACAACAGAAGTTATGTACATGTTTGTCATACTTTCGTTTGGGAGTATTTTGGTCATATTAGGGGAACGGCCTAATGTATGAGAACGAAAAAGGTATAAATATCATTACCATGATCATTAGGCTTTGCATCAGAGCTGTATTGTTTAATTGGTTGTCATGGAAATATTTGAAGGGTGAACTGTGATTGTACATACATTCGAACGATTTTTAAGTTTAGACAACACTGGAAATATTAGTATTCATTATTAATACTATCACTTATCTTATTTATTATTAATACTATCACTTATCTTATTTATTATTACACTTATCTTATTTATTATCAATACTATCACTTATCTTATTTATTATTAATACTATCACTTATCTTATTTATTATTAATACTATCACTTATCTTATTTATTATTAATACTATCACTTATCTTATTTATTATTACACTTATCTTATTTATTATTAATACTATCACTTATCTTATTTATTATTAATACTCTCACTTATCTTATTTATTATTAATACTCTCACTTATCTTATTTATTATTAATACTATCACTTATCTTATTTATTATTACACTTATCTTATTTATTATTAATACTATCACTTATCTTATTTATTATTAATACTCTCACTTATCTTATTTATTATTAATACTATCACTTATCTTATTTATTATTACACTTATCTTATTTATTATTAATACTATCACTTGTCTTATTTATTATCAATACTATCACTTATCTGATTTATTATTAATACTGTCACTTATCTTATTTATTATTAATACTATCACTTATCTTATTTACTATTAATACTATCACTTATCTTATTTATTATTACACTTATCGTATTCATTATTAATACTATCACTTATCTTATTTATTATTAATACTATCACTTATCTTATTTATTATTACACTGATCTTATTTATTATTAATACTATCACTTATTTATTATTAATAATATCATTTATCTTATTTATTATTAATACTATCACTTATCTTATTTATTATCACACTTATCTTATTCATTATTAATACTATCACTTATCTTATTTTTTATTAATACTATCACTTCTCTTTATTATTAATACTATCAGTTATCTTTTTTATTATTAGTACTATCACTTATCTTATTTATTATTACACTTTTCTTATTTATTATTAATACTATCACTTATCATATTTATTATTACGCTTATCCTATTCATTATGAATACTATCACTTATCTTATTTATTATTACACTTATCTTATTCATTATTAATACTATCACTTATCTTATTTATTATTACACTTATCTTATTTATTATGAATACTATCACTTATCATATTTATTATTACGCTTATCTTATTCATTATGAATACTATCACTTATCATATTTATTATTACACTTATCTTATTCATTATTAACACTATCTCTTATCATTTTTATTATTAATACTATCACTTATCTTATTTATTATTACACTTATCTTATTTATTATTAATACTAGCACTTATCTTATTATTATTACACTTATCTTATTCATTATTGATACTATCACTTGTCTTATTTCTTATTAATACTATCAATTATCTTATTTCTTATTAATACTAGCACTTATCTTATTTATTATTACACTTATCTTATTCATTACTAATACTATCACTTATCTTATTTATGATTAATACTATGACTTATCTTATTTATTATTACATTTATCTTACTTATTATTAATACTATCACTTATCTTATTATTATTACACTTATCTTATTCATTATTAATGCTATCACTTATTTTATTTATTATTAATACTACCACTTATCTTATTTATTATTACACTTATCTTATTTATTATTAATACTATCACTAATCTTATTTATTATTAATACTATCACTAATCTTATTTATTATTACACTTATCTGATTTATTATTAATACTATCACTTATTTTATTTATTATTAATACTATCACTAATCTTATTTATTATTACACTTATCTGATTTATTATTAATACTATCACTTATCTTATTTATTATTACACTTATCTTATTTATTATTACACTTATCTGATTTATTATTAATACTATCACTTATCTTATTTATTATTACACTTATCTTATTTATTATTAATACTATCACTTATCTTATTTATTATTACACTTTTCTTATTTATTATTAATACTAGCACTTATCTTATTATTATTACACTTATCTTATTCATTATTAATGCTTTCACTTATTTTATTTATTATTAATACTACCACTTATCTTATTTATTATTACACTTATCTTATTTATTATTAATACTAGCACTTATCTTATTTCTTATTACACTTATCTGATTTATTATTAATGCTATCACTTATTTTTTTTATTAGTACACTTTTCTTATTTATTAATAATACTATTACTTATCTTATTTATTATTAATACTATCACTTATCTTATTTATTATTAATACTATCTCTTATCTTATTTATTATTACACTTATCTTATTTATTATTACACTTATCTTATTCATTATTGATACTATCACTTACCTTATTTATTATTAATACTATTACTTATCTTTTTTATTATTAATACTATCACTTATCTTATTTATTATTAATACTATCATTTATCTTATTTATAATTAATACTATCACTTATTTATTATTAATACTATCACTTATCTTATTTATTATTAATACTATCATTTATCTTATTTATTATTAATACTATCACTTATCTTATTTATTATTAATGCTATCACTTATCTTATTTATTATTAATACTATTACTTATCTTTTTTATTATTAATACTATCACTTATCTTATTTATTATTAATACTATCACTTATCTTATTTATTATTAATGCTATCACTTATCTTATTTATTATTAATACTATCACTTATCTTATTTATTATTAATACTATCACTTATCTTATTTATTATTAATACTATCACTTATCTTATTTATTATTACACTTATCTTATTTTTTATAATACGATAACTTATTTTATTTATTAATAATACTATCACTTATCTTATTTATTATTACACTTATCTTATTCATTATTAATAATATCACTTATCTTATTTATGATTAATACTATCACTTATCTTTTTCATTATTAATACTATCACTTATCTTATTTATTATTACACTTATCTTATTTATTATTAATAGTATCACTTATTTTATTGATTAATAATACTATCCCATATCTTATTTATTATTACACTTATTTTACTTATTATTAATACTATCACTTATCTTATTTATTATTGATACTATCCCTTATCTTATTTATTATTACACTTATCTTATTTGTGATTAATACTATGACTTATCTTATTTATTATTACACTTATCTTATTTATTATTAATACTATCACTTATCTTATTTATTATTACATTTATCTTACTTATTATTAAGACTATCAC
This sequence comes from Unio pictorum, assembly GCA_030141615.1. Taxonomy (NCBI): domain Eukaryota; kingdom Metazoa; phylum Mollusca; class Bivalvia; order Unionida; family Unionidae; genus Unio; species Unio pictorum. The sequence goes on along the minus strand of JARLTB010000206.1, from coordinate 9,273,742 downwards.
TTATCTTATTTATTATTACACTTATCTTATTTATTATTAATACTATCACTTATCTTATTTATTATTAATACTATCATTTATCTTATTTATTATTACACTTATCTTATTCATTATTAATACTATCATTTATCTTATTGATTATTAATACTATCACTTATCTTATTCATCATTAATTTTATCGCTTATCTTATTTATTATTACAATTATCTTATTCATTATTAATGCTATTACTTATTTTTTATTAATACTATCACTTATCTTATTTATTATTACACTTATCTTATTTATTATTAATACTATCACTTATCTTATTCATTATTAATACTATCACTTAGCTTATTTATTATTACACTTTTCTTATTTATTATTAATACTATCTCTTATCTTATTTATTATTACACTTATCTTATTGAAAGTTGCTTATTTATCTGTGGTACTTATCACTACAAAACGGAACACATCGTGATTCATACCTTCCTCTATGTGTAGGTTCATCGCTTACGGATCGTCCAGCCAAACCAAAATCATTCCCAAAATGTTTAAAATCATGCAGGACATGTTTCACAATCTCAGTGAAGGCCTACGGTACAACATCACGGAGCGGGAATTCGATGGACGTTACTTGCAGGCCACGTGTAATGCCCAGGCTTTTTCTGATTCTAATACACCTTTTAAATCATTTATCAATGCCATTCGGAAAAATCGGAAATACGAGCGAATTGAATCTTTGTGTATAGTGGAGCCAAGGGAGGCAACCTTCGCCGGACTCTTCCCACTTCACGCATGTCTCAATCATTCCTGCATAAACAATGTTGAGGTCTTGGATGGAATGGTGGATGGAAAACCCGGTGTGACAGTGCGGGCACGGATCAATGTTAAGCCAGGTAAATATTTATTATTATTATTATGCTTTTTTTCCAATTTAAAATTAGAGTTCGAATCTTCATCATGTCTAGTTCTATTTTTTTATGCTTTGATGTAGATATAATTTCCTGTTTGCTAATATGGTTACGATTAAGGTTTTCTTTGACCATACTAAAATATATTTATGAATTGCACATGTGAAAAGTTTGCAATAAAATGCAATGCACATATATGTATTTTTTACTATGTTTTATTAATTGGTGTTATATATGCTAATTGACATGGTCTTATATACATTGTTTTTAACTTTGTGCGTTTCTGTTGCTTGGTAACGAGAATAATGGAAATTACATCATGTTGTAAACTTATAGCTAAACTACTCTGAATAAAATTCTAATAATGGTTTCCGTTAATTGGTTTCAGAAATGGTTTCCGTTAATTGGTTTCAGAAATGGTTTCCGTTAATTGGTTTCAGAAATGGTTTCCGTTAATTGGTTTCAGAAATGGTTTCCGTTAATTGGTTTCAGAAATGGTTTCCGTTAATTGGTTTCAGAAATGGTTTCCGTTAATTGGTTTCAGAAATGGTTTCCGTTAATTGGTTTCAGAAATGGTTTCAGTGGCGTTAATTGGCATTCCATACGACCCCTACCGCAATAAAAAAATATGAAAATCGTACTATATATATAAGTAGTCACGAAGCATTATTGTCTGCTATAGATAAGAGATCGTAAACTTGAATCTGATTGAATCTTAAATAAGATAGATCTGTTATTCGTATTATCTCGTAGCCGAAATATTATATTCGAGTATCAGTCTTGTCAACATGAAAAACACAACATTATTACAAGACGTATGCCAAAATAAATATCTAGTTGACTTCTATATCGGCTATTTACATGTGATTACCGCACATGTATAGCAAATGTATGTCCTAATTTAATACATGTAATTACAGCACATATATATATATATATATATATATATATATATATATATATATATATATATATATATATATATATATATATATATAAAATGTATGTTCTCATTTAGTACCTGTAATTACCGAAAATGTATAGAAAATGTACGTCCAATATAATACCTGCAATTACGGCACATGTATAGAAAATGTATGACCTAATTTAATACCTATAATTACCGAAAATGTATAGAAAATGTATGTCCTAATGTAATTCCTGTAATTACAGCACACACACACACACACATACACACACACACACACATATATATATATATATATATATATATATATATATATATATATATATATATATATATATATATATATATATATATATATATATATAATATATATATATATATATATAATGTATGTCCTAACTTGATACCTGTAATTACCGCACATGTATATAAAAAGTATGTCCTAATTTAATACCTGTAATTACCGAACATGTATAGAAAATGTATGTCCTAATTTATTACCTGTATATACTGCATGTGTAGAAAATATGTTCTAATTTATTTTTACACATAATTACATCATATGTGTAGAAAAAGTATGTTCTAATTTATTACACGTAATTACAGCATATGTGTAGAAAATGTATGTTATAATTTATTACACGTAATTACAGCATATGTGTAGAGAATGTATGTTATAATTTTTTACACGTATTTGAAGCATATGTGTAGAAAATGTGTCCTAATTGATTGACTGTAATTGTAGCATATGTGTAAAAGATAGATGTCCTGATCTTGCAGGAGATGAACTCTTTACAACCTACATAGACACCCAAATGCCGAAAAGGGAGAGACGCGCATGGCTATTCAGAGCTTACAATTTCTGGTGCAACTGTCTTAGATGCGAGTTTGAAGGAGATGATGCGAGAACGTGTACACACTGTTCCAAGACGGCAGAAGGAAAGAAATGTTTTCCAGCGTGCGGTAAATGTCGCAGGGCCTGGTATTGTTCTACGACATGCCAGAAAGCGGCTTGGAAGAAAGGCCATAAACAAATTTGTAATGCGACTCACTCTAAGTAAGAGAAGCAATTCATATGATCCTGTTATAAAATTGTAATATCTTTTCCATTTATTTGCTTCCTCAATGTAAGGTGAAAATCAACGACAGTAAGCTTCCTGTCTATGATTAGAGTTATATCCGTCATTTGAGGTAAACACTAGTAATCCCATAATCTAAGACTTATCACTAACATTATTTATATTATACTAGTAATCCCATAATCTAAGACTTATCACTAACATTATTTATATTATACTAGTAATCCCATAATCTAAGACTTATCACTAACATTATTTATATTATACTAGTAATCCCATAATCTAAGACTTATCACTAACATTATTTATATTATACTAGTAATCCCATAATCTAAGACTTATCACTAACATTATTTATATTATACTAGTAATCCCATAATCTAAGACTTATCACTAACATTATTTATATTATACTAGTAATCCCATAATCTAAGACTTATCACTAACATTATTTATATTATACTAGTAATCCCATAATCTAAGACTTATCACTAACATTATTTATATTATACTAGTAATCACATAATCTAAGACTTATCACTAACATTATTTATATTCTACTACTCATTTCATTTTTCTTGTGCTATATTACAGCATGAGCCTATACTTAAGAAATTGTACAACTCAAACCCAAACACCAAACTTGAATACTTCTGAATTAACAAACTCCAAAGTTTAATACAACTCCTCAGTTAATAAGCACCACACTTTAATACCACGCTTAAATTAAAGAACGCCGCTCTTTAATGCCCAACCTCAATTAATGAACACCAAACATTAATATCAATGCAAAATTAAACACCAAACTTTAATGTCACACCTCAATTAATGAACATCAAACCTTAAGATACTCCTGAATTAATGAACACCAACATTTAATACCACTCCTGAATTATTAGATACCAAACTTTAATACAACTCCTCAATTAATGAACACCGAACTTTAATGCCACTCTTAAATTAATGAACACCATGCATTAATATCATTTCTGATTGATGAACACCGAACGTTAATACTACTCCTGAATTAATGGACACAAAAATGTAATACAACTCCTCAGTTAGTGAACACCACGCATTAATACCACCCCTAAATTAGAGAACACCACTCTTTTGTATCACACCTTAATTAATGAACGCCAAAAATGTAATGCCACTCACGCCTAAATTAATGAACACCGTTCTCTAATACCACTCCTATGTTAATGACCACCAAACGTTAATACCGCTCCTAAATTAAAGAACACCAGTCTGTAATACCACTCCTAAATTAAAGGACGAAATTAATGTGTTCCAAAATTATTTTACAGATTACCATGCTGGCATGCGTTGGGTGGAGACCTGTTAAACTGCAATTCATATCCTGTGTGACGTCACCGAACTTCCCCAGTGTGATTTCTTCTTCAGATATCCTATTGCATACTATTCCATTACCTTCTATTGAGTTTCTGATGTGTAACATGTGCTTTTCAGATTTTGTTTTGTTGCATACGAGTTTTAGATTGTGACGTGTTATATATGGTTTTCGGATTTTAACGTGTTGCATACGATTTTTAGATTGTGACGTGTTATATATGGTTTTCGGATTTTAACGTGTTGCATACGATTTTTAGATTGTGACGTGTTGCATACGATTTTTAGATTGTGACGTGTTATATATGGTTTTCGGATTTTAACGTGTTGCATACGATTTTTAGATTGTGACGTGTTATATATGGTTTTCGGATTTTAACAAGTGTTGCATGCAGTTTTCAGACTGTGACGTGTTGCATACGATTTTTAGATTGTGACGTGTTATATATGGTTTTCGGATTTTAACGTGTTGCATACGATTTTTAGATTGTGACGTGTTATATATGGTTTTCAGATTTTAACAAGTACCATAAGTTATATATGGATTTTAGGTTTTAAAATGTTACCCCGTGTTTTCAGATTGTAACTTATTACATCTGATTTTCAGATTTTTCCATATGATGCATACAGTTTTCGGATAGTGACGTGTTATATAACGTTTTCAGATTCCAGCATAAGATGCATACAGTTTTCGGATAGTGACATGTGTTGAATATGGTTTTTAGATTCTAGCATAAGATGCATACAGTTTTCGGATAGTGACATGTGTTGAATATGGTTTTTAGATTCTAGCATACGATGCATACAGTTTTCGGATAGTGACATGTGTTGAATATGGTTTTTAGATTCTAGCATAAGATGCATACAGTTTTCGGATAGTGACATGTGTTGAATATGGTTTTTAGATTCCAGCATAAGATGCATACAGTTTTCGGATAGTGACATGTGTTGAATATGGTTTTCAGATTCTAGCATAAGATGCATATAGTTTTCGGATAGTGACATGTGTTGAATATGGTTTTTAGATTCTAGCATAAGATGCATACGGTTTTCAGATTGTGTAATTAGGACTTTTAATGTAGCTTTAATAATATTTCAGTCATATCGCTACGATGTCTGCAGAGAGGCAGTTTATAGTGATGTCTAGCAGCAGCAGAGAGGGTGAACCCTACAACGTTTTTAGACAAAATTTTGATTGAAATCCTAAAACGAGCCGTCCTATAATCTCATTTTAACCAAAAAAAGGGCGAACCCTACAACGTTTTGAAACAAAATTCGATTGAAATCTTAATGAGCCTTCCCTACGAAATCTCATTTTAACTAAAAAAATGAAAACGAAGATTTTTACGATTTTTTAATTAATTTTGGTCGCAACTTGTTGTCATCCACCCTCTCTGCTGCTATGGGTTAACAAAAAATAATAAATGATTTTAACCAGTCTTTATGATGAAAGTCCTTAGGACGAAAATCCTTTGAAATTGCAAAGCAATTTAGGATTTCACAAACAAACTAATCACTAACACCTCTTCTTGTAAATCAATCAGATTATTTGACTGGTCGGTGAGTTTGAAATTAATTCTGGTTAATGAATTATTATGGCATCGCATGTAGACAGGATTAATTGGGTTTTCAATAATTAAAAATCCTGGAGGAGCTGTTGGTGCAAACGAATACAAAATATATCCTTGCTGAGCTTGATTTGATCGTTCTAAATTTATTTGATAGCTTCCTTCGATAACATCACATACTAAATTGATCGCAATCACCGATGAAACATTCACGTTGAACGGAGCGATATGCCTACCGCCACCATCTGGGTCATTATTATGTTTGAGGATTTTTATTTCCGGTGATGCTGTTTTTTTCCATGCATCATGAATTATTTTAAAACCAACATCGATGGTGTCACTGAGAAGTTTTTTTAGTTCCGGTACGTTATATCCCGGTAGTTTGAATGTGGGGATATTTTCAACGCGGATTTTATATTGATTTGCAAATTGTGTTCTCGATGTGGGGTTTTTATCATCTAATATCACTCGAATAATTTGTGAATTAAATACTTCCATATCGTCGATAATTTTATTGCATGTTTCTACGACGCTGATAAATTCATCTCGGTTGAGAGAGCCGGATTTAAGAGATATTAACAACAGCGATAAATCATTATTCATTGCTGTGAAATTTTTAATGATTTCAGGTTCGTTAACAAAATTATATTCTTGCAATGGTCCACCCTCCTCCCTAGGTTCGTATCCTAACCCAAAAAACTCTATAAATAAGTTGTATTTTTTATAACTCCTTATTGGATTTTTAGGTTTTATTTTGTCTGTGATATAATCAGATTTTTGTGGTTCTGGTAATTTAACGGTTTCTTCCCGGGGTGGTAATTCAGGCCATCCTAATACGGTTCTAATAGAACTCTGATAGATATCTACGACGTATCCTTCTGAGTTTATCTCAATTGCGGATGATAGCGTCGGTTCATGAACTGTTATAGCGATTTTTGACTCTACTCCAGTAATCGATTTTATTCTACGCGCGAATTCATCATTGATTTGTTCGATTTGGTATGACCCTGTTGGTATCGAAACGACGTTCCAGTCTGGGGTTCCGTCGGGTTTATTCTTATTTGCAAACACCAGTGAATTATTCGGTTGTTGACCACCAAATGATTTTGATCTGATATTAGGCCAACTGTGATACACTCGTAGTTTTGCTAGCGCTATCTCCTTCACTGGAACCGGAGAGGGGAAATTCACACTGAATTCTGGATTCGTTGATGTTATTGATATCATGCTTGTTTGTACTGGGTTCGTGTTCTCCACTATTCGTTGAAGTAATTCCTGCGGTGTCGTCATTGTTATTATACTCATGTTGTATTTCTAATTTTGGTATCGAGGAATCATAAATACTGACCATCACTGAGAACTCACAATCTGGTAATGTTGATATTATTGAGATCATTTTGTTTTTTGGGTTCGTGTTTTCTAATTCCATCGATGTTGTCATTGTTATTATACTCATGTTGTTGCTCTAATTTCGATATCGCGGAATCAAAAATACTGACCATCGCTGAGAATTCACTATCTGATATAATCGTATTATCGAGTGACGACGCTATCATCAATGATAACTGCGAATATGCGGTTGATGCAATATGAAATTGAAGTAAGTAATTCTGCAGTTTGCGTTGGCTGCATGATGATATCCTTTTTGCTATCCCGGTTGATATACCCCCGATTGTAGCCAACGCAGAAATGCAAATTGGAACTACGACCGGGGCAATCATTGTAACCGATGCAAGTATTATTCCGGCGCCAGTGAGAATGCTTGACACCGAGTACATAATAACATCAATTGCGGTGATTCCTCGTCGGTATTTTTTTATTTTTATTTGATACTCCTCGGCGAGGGTTTTGAGTCTAGTCTGAAATTCTCTGACCTGATCATAGCGACATTGCGTTGATGAAATCATTGTTATTTTAAAAAGCTAGCGTTTTCAATTGTGAAATCCTTTCAATTTAGTTATTTACTTAAATCCGCTACGAATTCAACATACCAGGTTACTGAAACCCCAATCAAATTTTTATCAGTAGCTGTGATTGTGAACTTTTCAGTTGTATTCTTGTCGATGATCGTTGAAATCGTATTATTGACCCCGGATGAACTGGACGATGAAATATTAAATTGACTCAATGGTGTCACTAGTGTTAATCGATAAATACCCTTAACGGTTGCAGTGATATCTAATTTGTTGTTTGCAGGTGTCCACTCAAATGATCCGTGTTGGATTGTATATACTACGTTGTTGGTTTTCTCATGAGGAATTTTTGTTTTTTCAATGATTGTTATCATCCTCGAAAAATCACCTTTGACGGCTTCGATGAAGTTTTTCGTCTCATCGATGGATTTTTTAATATCAGGGAGCTTTATTTCTATTTTATCCAACTGGGTTCCAATAAATTTATCAATGATATTTCTACGAAAAACTGAAAACTGTTTTCCGTTTTCTTCAATTTTAGATTCAAGTGTTGTTAGTACAAACAGAGAATTGTTTAACTCATCGTTGATAGTTTTTAATCGATCTGTAATCGTCGAAACGATTACACCCGGTTTGAGTTTACCCTGATCGGAAAATAACGCAACGGTGTTCTCGATTGCGTTTTGTTGTTTAACCAAAATATCATCCAGAGAAATATTACTGGTTTTCAATTTACCCTGTTTGTCTTGAAATACAACTATTTCGTTCGGGTCAACACTTGCTAAATTTAACGTCTCAGCTATTTCATCTTTGATTAGTTTTTTTACATCCTTGATAGAATCAGGGGGTGCAGTGCCATCGGGTTTGGGTTTCAAAGATCTCCCCCAAATATCAATCATGTTATTGTAAAACTCTTTCTCTCTTTAAAATCGTTTCGATTTTCTCCAGCGATTACTAGTGTATTCATTCACGACAATATGTGGTGGTTTTCCGCTTGGGTTACTCAAGGAGTTAGAAATAGCGTCAAGGACATTCAATACTTCGCTGCCACATATTGGTGGGTCATTCATTTGTTGTGTTGGTAGCGTAGAATACCAAGTCTTCATTGGAAGGGTTTTTATATAACGCAAAAACTCTTTTGGTGGGGCTAATCCATATGAATCAAAATAGACAATCCCACGTGGATCAATAGCGTATGCAACCCAGTGAGTTCCGGGTCCGGTGCTGTTATCTAAATTAATGATTCCGGTTTCAACGCTGTTTGGTTGATGTGGTAATTGATCTTTCATAAAGACACCTCTGAAGTTTTTAATCGCTAGTTTTTTAGCAGCATCCATTAAATCAAAATTGGACATTGGAACCATCGAAGATTTCTGAATTAATAAATCGTTCCTGGTAGTCTTAGACCCTTTCCGCTGTACCACGAATACGGGTTCCTGGTAGTCTTAGACCCAATCCGTGAACGGATCGTCCCTTTTTTTTATATCCTTTCCCAGTTGCCTTCTTTAGTGCCATTCCTGCTGCAGTACCAACGGCTCCTAACGCTGCCGCTTTAGCCACCGCTGGGGCTGCTGCTGCAATCAATGCTGGTATCGCAGCTAACAACGGGAATATACCGCCTGTTTTAATCATATTTTTGATAGCAGCCGCAGAAAGAGTAATCTGAACACCTTTTTTGGCTACAAGTGCATCATTGAAATGTTTCACCTGACGAGTTGTCAGCGATAGTTTATTTGCACCACCAGTCATTTGGTTGGGTTTCAACGTGATTGTGGTTCCACATTTTTTAGCTGATTCCGATTGCAATTTTTTTAATTGACCAGGAGTTAACGCAACACTAATAACACTATATGACATTATACATAATAGATTGATTCTAAATCGTTTACAATTTCAATTACATGTTTTTGAAAATCAAAGATTTTCTACTGGGGCATCTACCACTCTCATTCTTCCACCAACACCTTCAAGTAGCATTGATTTGTCGCTGAGAATGACAGCAACCGCTCTATAATTCGGGATAAGGATAGGAGGTACCCCACCAACTGGTGGACCAGTCGGACGGGTTACACGGGCTCTAAAGTGTATATCAACGACAGATTGTCTCATCAAATCAAGATGTTCCAGCGAAAAGTAATAAATCGGATAGAGGCTTTTAAAATCCAATTGTGATATTTGCAAACCAGTATCCACATTTTGATCACGTGCCATAAACGACAATAGGTTATGATACACGCGTGCAATATGATTCTGACCGTAATCAAGTTGTATATCCTCGGATGGTTCCTGCTGTCCGTTTATTCTCAGCGAGACTTCATTAACACCTAACTGATCAAATATCATATGGCTTCGTTCTTGATTACCAACTCGCGCATTATTCTGTAACGCTACGAATATATGACGTGGAGCTGAAACACCTTGTTTTGATGCCAGGTGCCATGTGAATGTACCATCAACACTGTCTTGTTTAATATCCGTAGTCACTGATAACCAGCTTAACAACGACTTTCCTCCTTGGTCCATAAATGATAGTAGTCGTTGTTCTTCGGTGATTGATGGAGTTAACACTGGCATCCACAATGATAGTTTTGTTAAAATGACTTTACCGGGAGTAACCCCAGCATTACGCCAGATTGCATCATCATCAGTACCCTTTCGTACAAGCGCTACTGTGTGTTTAGCTCCATAAATAACTTTTCGGACGTTTCTACAGAATCCAAATATATGATGCAGTGGAATCGCACATGAAAATCGTCGACGCTGCCCATGCAACGTTGCTACGCGTGTTGCAAATCCTAAATTGAGATTACCATTAACGCCTCCGAGAATATCAAACGCAGCTCCGGGTCTAGTTCGACGTTCTGGATTAGCTGCTTCCTGTTGATCGGCTTCTGCATTATCTCTTGCTGTTAACACTTTAATGAATTGAATGTGATCAGCGTTATCAGAGGTATCCTTTGCAAACATCATAGATGGACCCGCTGATCTTGAATAATCATCAGAATATCTCGCTAACCCTATGATTGTTGTGGCCACATCAACTTCACGGTCAATGGATTCAATTTCTTTTCCATCAATGAGATATCTAGCGCTTTCAAATAACGCCATTATGCCGTTATTAACAAAACCAACTCGGACATTTGCGTTATTGTCATATGGGGTATCAGCTGCAACATTTGTTACAAGTTCTCCTTCTACTTCAATAAATGCCTCACACGGTAGGAAGTATTTACTGGTATCATGAACTTGAAGTTCAATTCGCGATCGGAGATCTGGTTGTACTGCGTGATAAGAATAAAATTGAAAATCGCGTACAGAATCATCTTTACGCACTGGGGCATCCATATCAAATGCTGGATCAGGTGACCTTTTGAACATTTTATTCTATTTATCAGAGTCTAAATCGCGATTTCCCCTTTCATCGTCGTGTTTTTTTAAAACCACTTCCCGCTATCATGTTTGCTATCATGTTATTTTGGTCCCCTTGATTTATCAAGGGAGTCACCATCGACGCTAATTTTTCATCTACTGCGTTATTTATAATTCTACTAACACTTGCAGGCATTTCCGCTGTAGACGGTAACGGTTTTGAAAATCCTTTGGATTTCATCCGTGATTTCACTAATGATGTTAATTTATTCTTCGCAGTTGAAAACGCTTTTCCGGCAAGATCTCCAACAGCACCAATACCCTTATCACGAATAACATCAATTGCTTTCATTCCTAATTGTTTAGCCAACGGCATCACTTTTGGAGCCATTCTCGCAAATAACCCTGCAATGGTATTGCCTAAACCATCTCCGTAGTATGCTCTATAAACCGGAAACCGTGAATTAACTACGTAGACGGGGGTTGGTTTATCATGATTGTAGTGTATGATCATTATTTGAAATCAGAAACAATTTTTCAATTGGAAACGCTAGCGTTTTTATTCACTCTCGGTGATTAATCACTGTGATAATCCTCCACTAACTCGCCAATGAAATCTCGATATGTGCTGATATCTATGATACCACCCTGAAATAATCGTCTACAGATATCAGCTGCTTCATTAATTATTTCCGGTGAGTTATTTCCAGCTCGGAATCCTCCTACAAGAACTTCTAATCGTGATATATCACTGAGAACACTACCAGGACATGAAATCCAAGGATTTTCCCTCGAAGAGTTTTCAACTAAACCACTGCCTGTTTTTGAAAATCCTTTGGTTTTATCAGTGATACCGGTTGCACCTTTTTCATGATCAGCTTCTCTCGTTATTTTCATCTGTTGGGGGGATTGTGTTATATCAATAAATTTTGATTGTTCTGGTAGTCTAAGAAATCCGGTATCCGATTGCTCCCCCCCTATAGATGATTCAGCTTTTTTTATTGCTGCCATATATTCCTGAAATGTTTTATCATCTCCTTTTGCTTGAGAGGAACCTGATAGTATACGATATAACCCCTTATACCAATCTTTTTTAGGAGGGAGATTATAATCACCGTGGATATATTTTCTTCTCTGATGAAAACTCCTAGTGACAAATTCGGCTAATTCTTCCATAGAATCAAATTTTTTATTTCTCAATTCATCTAATTTACCGGGAAGAAGTTTTTCATTGAATGCAACTCGTCCACTAGTAGTATCCTCCCCTTTTTCTTGAAATTCGGGTAGGGAGATATCTTCTTGAAGTTCTCGTTGTTGTTCTGAAGCGGTTGATATATCCTGAGGAAGTGTTTTCAATGATTTTTTTGTTTGTTTAGTTCTTTTTGCTATTTTTTCTAACACAGGAAGAAAAGACTCTTCTTGTTTTTTTCCTTCTTCAGAGATTGTTGACACTATCTGTTTCGTTGCTGTGGTTACCGGTTTAAACAATTCTTCAGATCCCAAAGCAAAATCAGTCTGAAAACTCTGTCGTTGTTGTAGTTTATTCCGTACAGAGTCACGAATTGGTACAAATCTCTTAATTGCATCTAATCGTTCACGAGCCAATCGGGTTGTTAATGCTTCATTGACCATTATTTGAAATCAGAAACAATTTTTCAATTGTAAAACAATTTTTCAATCCCGACCTAACACCATCGGATGGTCATGGAAGTATTATTTCATCGTGAGACAGCTTCGTTCATCGATGGCGAAACTATCAAAATTGTATATATAAAAAAATAATACTGATAGTTTCGCCATTCTATTTTTGATCAATCCGACATATCGTCCATCGATTTTTGACATCCCTTGAGGGTCGGCTAAAAAAAATGATTAATGGTCGGGCAATCAAATAATGATAAATGGTCGGTCAATCAAATAATGATAAATGGTCAATCAAAATTGTTCATTTTCTTGAATTAACGCCCGTAGGTGTCTAACTTTAGAGTTGACTTCTTTTTTCAATTCGTATTCGTACCCCAATTCTTTTCGTATTCGTTCTACGATGGTATACAACGGAGCGAACACACTTACGTCACTGGAAAATGCGAGAGAGTCCTTAATAGAATTCTGAATTCTTTTGATGAGCGCATACTTCTTTGGTAGCATGTATTTATTGTTGTTAACTCCGTATTCTATATCCTGAAAATCAGACATGATTTGATCAGAATTTAACCCATCTGATAGTTCCATATCCCAACTTTTCAATTTTGAAATCTCGGATAAAATGCTATTCATGTTTTCAGAATTCATTATTCTATAATAATGATATATTTCTAAATGAAAAATATGACGCATTAGACATAACTAAATTTAATTTTTTGTTCGGTCTTTTTTGAAATCGCAGATCGATAAATTCCCTCTGCAACTTTTCGTACTGAGGATATACAAATATCGAAGTGCCTACCGGCTTCATTCATTGATTGAAATATTTTTTCTTCGTTAGTTATCGTATTCAAAGATTTCACAGGTCTCGCTTTTTTCGAGTATTTTCCAGTCTCTCCTCTTTTCAAATTCTCACTTTGTGTGATAGCCTGCAGATTTGATAAAGAATTATTCTTTGGATTAGAATCGATATGATCAATAACAAAATCATCCTCGATCAATCCATGGAAACACTCGTACACGAAACGATGGCAGTAATATTTCTTCTTTCCAGCACCAAACATCAAATATCCATGATTATTCACATCACCAACTGGTTTCTTCAGTCTGCGGTTTCTTACAACACCATCACTGGATGCTTCATAATTTGTGATCACAGGGTGTGGTCTGAATTCTTGGTTCATTTATATATTATACTATTGTTTGTCTAATTCATTGTTTGGTTTAATGATAAATCTTTCGATGTAGTCTTGAGGAGTTCTTATGATTTTATCCTTGATACTGACTTTGTCAGCGTCAAGAATACTGACTTTGTCAGCGTCAGGGTCATAATTTCTGATTGATTGTCCATTTTTTATTCTTTTATCATAATAACGCTTCAATTCCCTATATCGTTTACCACCACAACTCAGACATAACTGAGATTTCCCCCTAACCCCAACTCCACATAGAATACAAGGTAACGGACCAAGGCTTCCACGACGATAGCTTTGCATATGATACCCACAAAACTCATTTCTGCATGATTTGTTACACGGGATTACTGATCCAATCATAAGCCACTTGCAGTGATTCATTATATAAAAATCTTTCATTTAAATGCTTGTTTTAATTATAGAATGAAGGAATTAAGGAAAACGCCTTCGAAAAATGCTGAATTCAATGCTGAAAAAGAGTTTAAGAGATTATTGAAAATCAATCCTAAATTTAATCTCGATAAACCAAAAAGACGTAACAAACGTCCAAGAGACGGAAACATGAAAGAGTTTAAGAGATTATTGAAAATCAATCCTAAATTTAATCTCGATAAACCAAAAAGACGTAACAAACGTCCAAGAGACGGAAACATGAAAGAGTTTAAGAGATTATTGAAAATCAATCCTAAATTTAATCTCGATAAACCAAAAAGACGTAACAAACGTCCAAGAGACGGAAACATGAAAGAGTTTAAGAGATTATTGAAAATCAATCCTAAATTTAATCTCGATAAACCAAAAAAACGTAACAAACGTCCAAGAGACGGAAACATGAAAGAGTTTAAGAGATTATTGAAAATCAATCCTAAATTTAATCTCGATAAACCAAAAAAACGTAACAAATTTAATCTCGATAAACCAAAAAAAACGTCCAAGAGAGATTACCCCTGGAAAGATGCTCAATTCAATCTCGATATAGCTTCTAATACACCAAAGAATACAATTCTTGATAAAGCCATGATTAGTAAAATCAGAGACTGTTTTAATGAATTCAAGCGTGATGGAGCATCCTATTGTTGGTCAACATTTCGAATTGATGGTGTTGTTGATGCTACCATGACTGATGAAAAAGCAGCAGTGATAATTTCACGTGTTGGGGAAAAACGGTATTTTTTCCGAATCAAATTCATTATTGAAGTCGATGGAAAATGGATTATTAGGGATAAATTTGAACCAATTCTCAAGAATAAAAAAGCTGTCATTGTGAGTAGAGATTCCAAACCAGGGATTCTAACCGGCATTGACAAACCATACTACGAAAGATCTTATCCCGTAACAGCAATGGTTTATGGGATATATCCGTTAAATGATAAACCCGATATCGCAAAACTAGCTCCTATGAAATATTCGTCAGGGCTTAATTGTGTAGCAACACGGGTAATGGAGCACTTCACAAATGCATCCCGAGGAAATAAACTAACTGATCTGCGACGTAGGAAAATAACCGAGTGGGAACTGACAGTGAAACAGCATGGTGCAAAGATTTCTGATATAGCTAAATTAGAAACATCATTAAGATTTCCAATAACAGTTATGACGATAACCGGAGAGGTTTTATACGAACCGAAATATAACAAAAATGGAGCACCAATACAGATTATTGATCATAACAAACACGCGTGGACACCTGCGGTAACAGTATTTCCACGAGAACGAACCGTGAAATATATCCCTAAGGAGTTCGTCCGGGATGTTTTCTATGAAGAGAGATTATTCGATGCTATTAATGCGTTGTGTAAGGATGATCCTGTGTCAGTGTGGTTACTTAGAAGTGATGAAGATCCCGAAATAGGATTCGATCAATTTGTAAAACCAAATGGTGAATTATATCGCGTTGAAGAATTAGATAACAGAATGAGAAAAATCGCTAGTGATTTTTCACCGGAGAGTTTCCATGAAAAACTACTCACGGATAGTTTTACTATTCCATCAGTGGTAGCTCACTTCGCAAGAGAAAAAAACTCATGGCGTCCAACACGAAGTGATTTTCTCGAAGATGTTAAATTGAGTTGCGTCGAATATTCCCATGGAGGACTGTGGAATACGAAATACTCACGTGATGGTATGATTTCAATTGATATATCCGCGTGTTACCCCGGAAGTTTTCTCGGATATGGGGAATGCGCTGAGTACTTCAAACGATTTGGACACCCCACGCATGAAATGACTCGTGTTGCGATTAATGGACCATTACCTGATTTTGATTTAACCGGATTCGCTCGTGTGATATCATTTGAATTAGCTACAGGGTTACATCCGTGTAGTTATGTTTGGCTCGGTAGACACCTATCTGAAAAGGCCTGGATGCCAATAGTGCTATTGAGATATATGATTGATTGTGGTATGCTAATATCGTTGATTGTTTCCGAGGCTATTATATGCTATCGAGCTCAGAAAGAAGTTTGGCTACCACAACCCGATCTAGATCGTATAATCAGCGAACAGCGAAAACAATTCCCTGATTTCAATGAAGAACAAATCATGAATTTGTCTATGAAGTTATTTGAAATTAAAAAAGAACAAGCAAAAGATTTTGGACGAAGAATAATCGGTAAATTCACTCAAGGTGGACGGTACGACAACGCAAAATATTCTTCGCGGTTGATCATAGATGTCGCTGAATACGATTTTATTGTAGCGGATTTAATGAAACAGGGAAAACTTGTATCCCGTAAGGATGCTTTTCTATCCAATGGTGAGAAATTAGGTACGGTTGTTACCTACTGTGATGGACATAATTCCCAGTACACACATTTGAGAAGTTCAATGCTAGCCTATGCTTCTATTAATCTATTTTCGATGATAAATAGATTTCCTAATACCGCGGTTAGAGTGGCCACTGATTCGATGTATATACACAATAAGTACAAATCAGCTGTAGCTAAATTCACAGATCCCGAAGAAAATTGGGGGCGTTGGCGATTTAAAAAGGAGATGCTACATGAGTATTGTGAATCCGCAGACGTTGCCATGGATGATAAATATCTTTGTTGTAACCGTATTGAAAATCAATCAGAATTTTCTAATGCACCACCGGTATCTGATCCAATCTGTAGATATAAAACAGTTTATTTAAACGGTTGTGGTGGGTCAGGAAAGACAACTCGTGCAATTGAATTATTTCGTCGTGGTGGAAATACTTGTATTTCTACTAACATGATTGTGCTAACACCGACTCACAGACTCGCCAGAGAGATGATACAGCGAGGGGTAAATGCCTGTACTTACCATAGTTTCTTTCGATGGAAGGGTGACAAATGGACTCCTGAGCGTATGGGTGATAAATTCATTCCTGAAATCATAATTTGGGATGAAATATGCACAGTGTCATTAGATGTATTACAAATATTTCTCGAGTGGTTGTTAAACAAAAACACAAAAGTCGTCATGTGCGGTGATCACGGACAACCACCACCATTTGTCGGTGCATCTCCACATGAATGGCTAAGGGGTTTTGTAGACTACTATGAAGAAATCACCACTGATTATAGATCACTTGATGAACGATTACGAGAATTTAAGAAACTAATTAGATTACAACCGGATAGAATCCAATGCGAAATAGCGCGTGAAGTGATTTCAGAAACTCCAATGAATGATTTCTGGGAAACATGGAGACCAAATGATTTGATAATTGCAAGTAGAAAAATAGTCAGGGACACACTTCAGATGAAGTTATTTGAATTGCATAAAGAAAAATTTGCAACGCTTCCAGTACCCCTTTGTTATAGGCCATCGGATACACGAAAACAGAATATTGAAGTTGATATTCCAGGACAGAGTGAAAAACAAATTCTCGTATTAAATGATATTGTGCTGGTTGATATCAATGTCGTTGAAGATGCATTGCGTGCTAATAAATCCCCGTGGACGCTAGGATACGCAGCAACAATACACTCTTCACAGGGATTGACTATATCGGATACAATTGTTTGGATGGTGGATAATCACATCGAATGGTCGAATTTAGTCTATCTCGCAGTATCCAGAGTACGAAAAATAAATCAACTTCGAAGAGTTGTTTTCGATGATAATGACACAACAATAAGTGATATTGATGTTAGCATCATTAATAAAAAACTCTCCGGTTACAAACAACAGGACAAAAAAAAACAACGAGAATTCGATATTGATGCTAAATTAATAATTACGCTGAAACAACAACAGAATAATCACTGCGCGAGTTGCAATTGTATAATGCGTTGGCAGTATTCGGATAAGGATCCTCGCCAATTCACCGTAGACAGAAAAAATAACAGTCTCGGTCATGTCAGAAATAATGTGATGTTGACTTGTCTTGAGTGCAATAGACGCAACGGTGCTAGTTAAGACCATGCGGTGGCAATTGAGTATCCTCGGGAATCACTTGTAATTGTTGTCGAGTAAAACCCCGCTGAGGGGCAGTTGAATCCAGTTTATAGATTGCTGGTCTACCCGTAGATCGTGTTATACTAGATATCTTATGCGTAGTGACGCTCCAAATAGGATCAGTAGCCCTTTTTCTACCCCCTTCAAGCTCTCCTGGTTCGTATAAGTACCTCACAATGACATTACTACCAAGAATTGGTTCTTTGAAATCTTTTTGTGGTTGTACGGGTATTGACTTCTTTTTAATCGCGTTGATAGGTTTCATGTTGATTGTTCTAGTAATCTCGTTATTCAGTGCAGTAATCACAGATGGTAATCTTTTAACCCATTCACGGGATCTTTTTTCTTGGATGAATTCTTTTGCGTATTGATATCCAAATAACCGCTCAGCAATCGTCCGATTAAATCGTTCTACAATGGCCTGATCGCGATGTAGCGCAGTATGCCCTCGTCGTATGGTGACATTATGATGTTTCATTGTAGATAATACTGCACCCTGAAATTCCTTGCCAGGATCAACCTGCAATAGATTTGGCCAGTGCAGAGGACCTCGTCGATAAATCCTTTCAAATGCAGAAGCGACTTCAGTGGCTGATTTTGTTTTTAACGGTTCTGCTTCTTTGTATCGACTTGCAATATCAACTACGGTTAAAGCGTATTTGTAACCACGATCATGTGGCAGAAATAATATATCAGCCT
Source organism: Unio pictorum (assembly GCA_030141615.1). Taxonomy (NCBI): domain Eukaryota; kingdom Metazoa; phylum Mollusca; class Bivalvia; order Unionida; family Unionidae; genus Unio; species Unio pictorum. The sequence continues at coordinate 9,254,666 of JARLTB010000206.1, read as the reverse complement.
GATGAACTTCATTAGGAGCGGTCACATCAAAATGCGAGAATTGAATTTGTTTAGGCGGTGGTAGATAAATTTGCCATAGTGCCTGTTTGGATAACCAATTAGCCGCAGTGGTTTTTTTCACTTTTGCAGCGCTAGCGAGTTTATGGACTGCTGATTTACCCCTCCAGTATCCTCTTGGGGAATAATAAATTAATTCCATATTATTAATTACCGGCACCTAACATCAATTTACTTTTCATAGCCGATTTTATTAAAAATGAAGCCAATTTTTCTTTGAAGGATTTATCAGGAATAGCATTTAACGCATGAATTAATTTCACATCTGCTAGATGCCTGTGTTGCAGATTGCTGCTTTTATAAGCAACATCATGAAGGTGACAGGCCTTATCAATGGCGTTTATTGGTTCTTCACCGGGGTTGGGTTGATTTTGATTATTGAGTCTGATATCAAGTCTGGTTCCCGGTCCACAGTAGCTATATCCTGGGAGGTGCTTTTCTCCCGGGTACTTTGCCCATGGGGTTCCAGGGAGCTTTGCCAATTTGGCTGCGATATCACCTCCTCGTTTTTTTTTAAATCAGATTTCATAGACACAAATCTAAATTTCTTTGTACCACATTGCATGCATTTACCAGAAAGCGCTGATCGGTTATTTTTAGTTGTAACTGTCGTCACATCATCTGTGCCAGTACGCGTTTTGCACTTCACACAATATAGATCCATAATTTATGTATAGAAATATGGATATAATTGATTTTTCAGCGACTAAAACAAGAGAACCAATTAAGCATCATGCAGCGCTACCAAACTCTATCCGGATGATTATAATCGGGCCATCTGGATCCGGTAAAACGCAATTGTTGCTCAATTTAATAATGAGATGGATGAAGTGGGATAAGTTGTATTTAATTGCTCCTAGCGTAGATGATCAACGATGTTATGAAGTGCTAAAAGATTTTAACGAGAATGCATCAGAAATTAGCGGTGAGAACGCCATTGATTTTATAACCGATATCGATGAAGCACCGAGTATTGATGATATTGATGGAGATATTAACAATTTAGTCGTATACGACGATATAATGTTGGATAAACAAAAAAATCCTGCTAGGATCTTTTCCCGGGGGCGTCACAAAAACACTGACGTGATATATGTCACTCAACGCTACACTCAGGTTCCAAAAGTCATCAGAGATAACTGCAATATTCTTTCTGTATTCAACGGCGTTGATACACATACGCTACGAAATATATGGCAGACATGGTGTTCTGATATGGACTTCAATCAATTTCGAGATTTCTTTAGTCATGCTCAGTCGACTCCGCACGGATTCGCAACAATAAATTTGCATGATCCTCGGACACGATATCGTATCGGACTGGATCAAATATTCGGTTGAAATCGTAAAATAATTATTAACCCATAGCAGCAGAGAGGGTGGATGACAACAAGTTGCGACCAAAATTAATTAAAAAATCGTAAAAATCTTCGTTTTCATTTTTTTAGTTAAAATGAGATTTCGTAGGGAAGGCTCATTAAGATTTCAATCGAATTTTGTTTCAAAACGTTGTAGGGTTCGCCCTTTTTTTGGTTAAAATGAGATTATAGGACGGCTCGTTTTAGGATTTCAATCAAAATTTTGTCTAAAAACGTTGTAGGGTTCACCCTCTCTGCTGCTCTAGCACTGGGGCATCATGCCGCAGAGATGTATAAGGATGTCAAGTAACATTATCCTGACATCAGGTCGACCGGTCCTAACACTAACCTCTTAATGCTGAACGCCAAGAGAGGCAGCTGTTAGTACCATTTTTGTAAGTATTTGGTATGACTTGGCCGTGGATCGAACCCCGCGGTGGACGCTTTAACCCTGAGGCCACATGAGCGGATTTTTAGATTGTAATGTTGTACACATGGTGTTTAGATTTAGCATATGTCGAACACGATTGTCGAATTGGGACGTGTGTTATATGTTGTTTTCAGGTTTGAAAAAAATGTTTCCCATGGTTTTCAGCTTTTGACATGTGTTACATCTGAGTTTCAGTATTGTTTGTGTGTACATATGGTTTTCAGATTTTTTTATATGTGTGTAGATATGGTTTTCCTCTTGTTGACCAATATAACTTTGCATGTTTTTTTTTTATCCTGTTTTCCATTTGAGAATTAACAGCACCTTCTTTCTTTTCTTTTTGTTTTGATAACCTGTTACCATGTTCGTATGATATTATATGTGTGACGTTGATAACTGGTTACGATGGTCCTATAATTTCACATATATGACATTGATAACATGTCCAATGACATTCCCTGTTTTTCAGATTTTCGGTAACATACGGAAATTGTTTGATTTGTTTCTTACACGTGACATTTATTAAACTATCCATTGACATTCCTTGTTTTGTTATCTTCATAAAGAGTGACTTTGTTAAGGTAATGTTTCAATGCAATTTTGACGATCATTCAAACCATGAGTGCGTATATGTCTGTATATATAAGGTAATGTTTCAATGCAATTTTGATGATCATTCAAACCATGAGTGTGTATATGTCTGTATGTATAAGGTAATGTTTCAATGCAATTTTGACGATCATTCAAACCATGAGTGCGTATATGTCTGTATGTATAAGGTAATGTTTCAATGCAATTTTGATGATCATTCAAACCATGAGTGTGTATATGTCTGTATGTATAAGGTAATGTTTCAATGCAATTTTGATGATCATTCAAACCATGAGTGTGTATATGTCTGTATGTATCTAACTACATAACGGTATAAAAAAAAATGAAAAAAGGGCTTGTCTTTGGGAGAGATTAACTGGCGGGAAAACCCACGTATACTTGAGAGTAATCTGTCTTAAGGACATTTCCTTATGAGAAATGAAGTAGCTGTATGACTATGTGTAATGTAGTACATGTCCTTATGAGAAATGAAGTAGCTCTATGACTATGTGTAATGTAGTACATGTCCTTATGAGAAATGAAGTAGCTGTATGACTATGTGTAATGTAGTACATGTCCTTATGAGAAATGAAGTAGCTGTTTGACTATGTGTAATGTAGTACATGTCCTTATGAGAAATGAAGTAGCTGTTTGACTATGTGTAATGTAGTACATGTCCTTATGAGAAATGAAGTAGCTCTATGACTATGTGTAATGTAGTACATGCCCTTATGAGAAATGAAGTAGCTCTATGACTATGTGTAATGTAGTACATGTCCTTATGAGAAATGAAGTAGCTCTATGACTATGTGTAATGTAGTACATGTCCTTATGAGAAATGAAGTAGCTGTATGACTATGTGTAATGTAGTACATGTCCTTATGAGAAATGAAGTAGCTCTATGACTATGTGTAATGTAGTACATGTCCTTATGAGAAATGAAGTAGCTGTATGACTATGTGTAATGTAGTACATGTCCTTATGAGAAATGAAGTAGCTCTATGACTATGTGTAATGTAGTACATGTCCTTATGAGAAATGAAGTAGCTGTTTGACTATGTGTAATGTAGTACATGTCCTTATGAGAAATGAAGTAGCTGTTTGACTATGTGTAATGTAGTACATGTCCTTATGAGAAATGAAGTAGCTGTTTGACTATGTGTAATGTAGTACATGTCCTTATGAGAAATGAAGTAGCTCTATGACTATGTGTAATGTAGTACATGTCCTTATGAGAAATGAAGTAGCTGTTTGACTATGTGTAATGTAGTACATGTCCTTATGAGAAATGAAGTAGCTGTTTGACTATGTGTAATGTAGTACATGTCCTTATGAGAAATGAAGTAGCTGTTTGACTATGTGTAATGTAGTACATGTCCTTATGAGAAATGAAGTAGCTCTATGACTATGTGTAATGTAGTACATGCCCTTATGAGAAATGAAGTAGCTCTATGACTATGTGTAATGTAGTACATGTCCTTATGAGAAATGAAGTAGCTCTATGACTATGTGTAATGTAGTACATGTCCTTATGATAAATGAAGTAGCTCTATGACTATGTGTAATGTAGTACATGTCCTTATGAGAAATGAAGTAGCTGTATGACTATGTGTAATGTAGTACATGTCCTTATGAGAAATGAAGTAGCTCTATGACTATGTGTAATGTAGTACATGTCCTTATGAGAAATGAAGTAGCTGTATGACTATGTGTAATGTAGTACATGTCCTTATGAGAAATGAAGTAGCTCTATGACTATGTGTAATGTAGTACATGTCCTTATGAGAAATGAAGTAGCTGTTTGACTATGTGTAATGTAGTACATGTCCTTATGAGAAATGAAGTAGCTGTTTGACTATGTGTAATGTAGTACATGTCCTTATGAGAAATGAAGTAGCTCTATGACTATGTGTAATGTAGTACATGTCCTTATGAGAAATGAAGTAGCTGTATGACTATGTGTAATGTAGTACATGTCCTTATGAGAAATGAAGTAGCTGTATGACTATGTGTAATGTAGTACATGTCCTTATGAGAAATGAAGTAGCTGTATGACTATGTGTAATGTAGTACATGTCCTTATGAGAAATGAAGTAGCTGTTTGACTATGTGTAATGTAGTACATGTCCTTATGAGAAATGAAGTAGCTCTATGACTATGTGTAATGTAGTACATGTCCTTATGAGAAATGAAGTAGCTGTATGACTATGTGTAATGTAGTACATGTCCTTATGAGAAATGAAGTAGCTGTTTGACTATGTGTAATGTAGTACATGTCCTTATGAGAAATGAAGTAGCTGTATGACTATGTGTAATGTAGTACATGTCCTTATGAGAAATGAAGTAGCTCTATGACTATGTGTAATGTAGTACATGTCCTTATGAGAAATGAAGTAGCTCTATGACTATGTGTAATGTAGTACATGTCCTTATGAGAAATGAAGTAGCTCTATGACTATGTGTAATGTAGTACATGTCCTTATGAGAAATGAAGTAGCTCTATGACTATGTGTAATGTAGTACATGTCCTTATGAGAAATGAAGTAGCTGTTTGACTATGTGTAATGTAGTACATGTCCTTATGAGAAATGAAGTAGCTCTATGACTATGTGTAATGTAGTACATGTCCTTATGAGAAATGAAGTAGCTCTATGACTATGTGTAATGTAGTACATGTCCTTATGAGAAATGAAGTAGCTGTATGACTATGTGTAATGTAGTACATGTCCTTATGAGAAATGAAGTAGCTGTTTGACTATGTGTAATGTAGGACATGTCCTTATGAGAAATGAAGTAGCTGTTTGACTATGTGTAATGTAGTACATGTCCTTATGAGAAATGAAGTAGCTCTATGACTATGTGTAATGTAGTACATGTCCTTATGAGAAATGAAGTAGCTGTATGACTATGTGTAATGTAGTACATGTCCTTATGAGAAATGAAGTAGCTGTTTGACTATGTGTAATGTAGTACATGTACTTATGAGAAATGAAGTAGCTCTATGACTATGTGTAATGTAGTACATGTCCTTATGAGAAATGAAGTAGCTCTATGACTATGTGTAATGTAGTACATGTCCTTATGAGAAATGAAGTAGCTGTATGACTATGTGTAATGTAGTACATGTCCTTATGAGAAATGAAGTAGCTGTATGACTATGTGTAATGTAGTACATGTCCTTATGAGAAATGAAGTAGCTCTATGACTATGTGTATTGTAGTACATGTCCTTATGAGAAATGAAGTAGCTGTTTGACTATGTGTAATGTAGTACATGTCCTTATGAGAAATGAAGTAGCTCTATGACTATGTGTAATTTAGTACATGTCCTTATGAGAAATGAAGTAGCTGTTTGACTATGTGTAATGTAGTACATGTCCTTATGAGAAATGAAGTAGCTGTATGACTATGTGTAATGTAGTACATGTCCTTATGAGAAATGAAGTAGCTGTATGACTATGTGTAATGTAGTACATGTCCTTATGAGAAATGAAGTAGCTCTATGACTATGTGTATTGTAGTACATGTCCTTATGAGAAATGAAGTAGCTGTATGACTATGTGTAATGTAGTACATGTCCTTATGAGAAATGAAGTAGCTCTATGACTATGTGTAATGTAGTACATGTCCTTATGAAAAATGAAGTAGCTCTATGACTATGTGTATTGTAGTACATGTCCTTATGAGAAATGAAGTAGCTGTTTGACTATGTGTAATGTAGTACATGTCCTTATGAGAAATGAAGTAGCTGTATGACTATGTGTAATGTAGTACATGTCCTTATGATAAATGAAGTAGCTGTTTGACTATGTGTAATGTAGTACATGTCCTTATGATAAATGAAGTAGCTGTATGACTATGTGTAATGTAGTACATGTCCTTATGAGAAATGAAGTAGCTGTATGACTATGTGTAATGTAGTACATGTCCTTATGATAAATGAAGTAGCTGTTTGACTATGTGTAATGTAGTACATGTCCTTATGAGAAATGAAGTAGCTGTATGACTATGTGTAATGTAGTACATGTCCTTATGAGAAATGAAGTAGCTGTATGACTATGTGTAATGTAGTACATGTCCTTATGAGAAATGAAGTAGCTCTATGACTATGTGTAATGTAGTACATGTCCTTATGAGAAATGAAGTAGCTGTATGACTATGTGTAATGTAGTACATGTCCTTATGAGAAATGAAGTAGCTCTATGACTATGTGTAATGTAGTACATGTCCTTATGAGAAATGAAGTAGCTCTATGACTATGTGTAATGTAGTACATGTCCTTATGAGAAATGAAGTAGCTCTATGACTATGTGTAATGTAGTACATGTCCTTATGAGAAATGAAGTAGCTGTATGACTATGTGTAATGTAGTACATGTCCTTATGAGAAATGAAGTAGCTCTTTGACTATGTGTAATGTAGTACATGTCCTTATGAGAAATGAAGTAGCTCTATGACTATGTGTAATGTAGTACATGTCCTTATGAGAAATGAAGTAGCTGTATGACTATGTGTAATGTAGTACATGTCCTTATGAGAAATGAAGTAGCTCTATGACTATGTGTAATGTAGTACATGTCCTTATGAGAAATGAAGTAGCTGTATGACTATGTGTAATGTAGTAAATGTCCTTATGAGAAATGAAGTAGCTCTATGACTATGTGTAATGTAGTACATGTCCTTATGAGAAATGAAGTAGCTGTTTGACTATGTGTAATGTAGTACATGTCCTTATGAGAAATGAAGTAGCTGTATGACTATGTGTAATGTAGTAAATGTCCTTATGAGAAATGAAGTAGCTCTATGACTATGTGTAATGTAGTACATGTCCTTATGAGAAATGAAGTAGCTCTATGACTATGTGTAATGTAGTACATGTCCTTATGAGAAATGAAGTAGCTGTTTGACTATGTGTAATGTAGTACATGTCCTTATGAGAAATGAAGTAGCTGTATGACTATGTGTAATGTAGTACATGTCCTTATGAGAAATGAAGTAGCTGTATGACTATGTGTAATGTAGTAAATGTCCTTATGAGAAATGAAGTAGCTCTATGACTATGTGTAATGTAGTACATGTCCTTATGAGAAATGAAGTAGCTCTATGACTATGTGTAATGTAGTACCTTATCTTAAGGACTTGTCTGGTTGGAAATTAAGTGACGGGAAGACCACGTGAATTTTAGTCAACTGTCTAACGAACTTGGCTGGGTTATTAATTAAGTGACGGGAAGACCACGTAAATTTAAAAACTCATTTATTCATGAACTTAAACCTAATGGATATTTCTTACAGAGTAAATATACCACAATTATAATGGCATCTATTGATTCCTTCGGTTTTTTCGCTGTGTAATCCCTTCAGTTTTAAATATTTTGCGGTGACTTTTACCAAAATAAATTCAAGCAGTCGTTTTCGAAAAGCTTAACGAAATGATATGTAGTAGAAAGTACATTTCTGTTTTAAACAAATTACATGTTTAATCAATATTCCATAGTCTATATTGAAACCAATATTTATTTCTATTTTAAACAAATTACATGTTTAATCAATATTCCATAGTCTATATTGAAACCAATATTTGCACAGTGCTGAAAACTAAATACATTGGGTCAGCATGGAGTAGGTATTTCAATACGTAAGCACTTAAGCATATAACTAAACTTCTATGTATGTATGTATGTATGTATGTATGTATGTATGTATGTATGTATGTATGTATGTATGTATGTATGTATGTATGTATGTATGTATGTATGTATGTATGTATGTATGTATGTATGTATGTATGTATGTATGTAAGTATGTGTGTGTGTGTGTGTGTGTGTATGTGTGTGTATGTATGTATGTATGAATGTGTGTATGTGTGCATGTGTGTGTATGTATGTATGTATGTATGTATGTATGTATGTATGTATGTATGTGTGTGTGTGTGTTTGTGTGTGTGTATGTATGTGTGTATGTATGTATGTATGTATGTATGTATGTATGTATGTATGTATGTATGTATGTATGTATGTATGTATGTATGTGTGTGTATGCATGTGTGTGTGTATGCATGTGTGTGTGTGTGTGTTCTCTGTATGCAGGAAGCTTTATGCACCACATTGCATATAGAGATTATCTCAAACAATTTAGGCTATCTATTTTGAGTTCTAAACTTCCAAAACAGCTTAAGCCTTCAGTGCCATTCCTTGAATTCTAATAAACTCCTGTTTAAACTTCAATTCTTTTGGGTTGTTTTTGTTATTAACTTTTTGAGGGTTTATTGCATAAACAAGCTTTCAAAAAGAGGAACGAGTTCAACTAGATTGTTTCATATGTATTACCTGTTTTAAAAGATGGAATGGAGTTCGAATTGAGTTCAATTCTGATTTTGAGAAGAGAAAACTAAGTTCAAGGAGAGTTCATTTAATATTGCTTGAGCAATTAAAACTCTTCTGTGACACATGCAGCGTTCTTTCTATAGTCTAACCGGCTGTTTTTCAACATGGTCTTTAGATTCTATTTTATGTATCTTATCGATTGCTGGTCGCCATGAACAATCGCGGAAAAACAAGCGTCTGCTTGTCCCAATGACATGACGTCGCATAATGACAAGCGTATGATCAGCATAATGACATGCCGTCGAATAATGACATGACGTCACATAATAACAAGCGTATGATGGGCATAATGACATGACGTCGCACAATGTTTGCTCGTCCCAATGACATGACGTCGCATAATGACATCACTTCGCATAATGACAAGCGTATGATCGGCATAATGACATGCCGTCGCATAATGACATGACGTCGCATAATGACAAGCGTATGATGGGCTTAATGACATGACGTCGCACAACGTTTGCTCGCCCCAATGACATGACGTCGCATAACGTCTGCTCGTCCCAATGACATGACGTCGCATAATGACATGACGTCGCATAATGACAAGCGTATGATCACTAGTTAACAGCTTTGATAATTTTTAAGTGACACGTTGGTCACAAATATGATTAAATGCGATATAGTAAAGGTCGATAATTTTTAAGTGACACGTTGGTCACAAATACGATTAAATCCCATACAGTAAAGGTCGATAATATTTAAGTGACACTGTGGTCACAAATATGATTAAATGCCATACAGTAAAGGTCGATAATATTTAAGTGAGACGTTGGTCACAAATACGATTAAATGCCATATAATTCAGGTCGATAATTTTTAAGTGACACGTTGGTTACAAATACGATTAAATGCCATATAGTAAAGGTCTCGACCAGCTTGACATATGGATAGTGTAGATCATGATTAAAATGGTGGAAAAAAATGTTAAGTTGTGAAATCTCAACTACATCCTTCAGACAGTCGCACTGCTATTGCACAATTTCGTACATGCCTACGCGCCGTATAATGTTAAAAACCAGAACACTTTGTACATATATGTGACTGTAGGGTGAATAGAATCGACACACTGTGTATGCATGTGGCTCTGAAGGGTGAATAGAAATAAAACCACTGTGTATGTCTGTGGCTTTGTAGGGTGAATAGAAATAAAACCACTGCGTATGTCTGTGGCTTTGTAGGGTGAATAGAAATAAAACCACTGTGTATGTCTGTGGCTTTGTAGGGTGAATAGAACCAAACCACTGTGTATGTCTGTGGCTTTGTAGAGTGAATATAACCAAAGCACTGTGTATGTCTGTGGCTTTGTAGGGTGAATATAACCAAAACACTGTGTATGTCTGTGGCTTTGTATGGTGAATATAACCAAAACATTATCTATGCCTGTGGCTTTGTAGGGTGAATATAACCAAAACACTGTGTATGTCTGTGGCTTTGTAGAGTGAATATAACCAAAACACTGTGTATGTCTGTGGCTTTGTAGAGTGAATATAACCAAAACACTGTGTATGTCTGTGGCTTTGTAGGGTGAATATAACCAAAACACTGTATATGTCTGTGGCTTTGTAGGGTGAATATAACCAAAACACTGTGTATGTCTGTGACTTTGTAGGGTGAATATAACCAAACCACTGTGTATGTCTGTGGCTTTGTAGAGTGAATAGAACCAAAACACTGTGTATGTCTGTGGCTTGTAGGGTGAATATAACCAAAACACTGTGTATGTCTGTGGCTTTGTAGGGTGAATAGAACCAAAGCACTGTGTATGTCTGTGGCTTTGTAGGGTGAATATAACCAAAACACTGTGTATGTCTGTGGCTTTGTAGGGTGAATAGAACCAAAACACTGTGTATGTCTGTGGCTTTGTAGGGTGAATATAACCAAAACACTGTTTATACATGTGACTCTCCAAAGTGTAATAACTAGAACGCTGCGTATATGTCTGTTGCTCATCTTCGCTAGCTATGTGTTACCCCCCTCCCCTTCTACACCTAGGCGTTTCAAGCAGATATTTATGTTCTTTGGGTTCGTGAATTTCATTGAATGAAACACAAATCGAAACGTGCAGGATTGTTTAGCTAGGAGTACAACGATAACATGATTTTACTTTTGGGTTATTCATCCTATTTAGCACACATGCATGGAAATCTAAACGTATCCATGGCTAACACAATACACTTTTATAAACTGACATAATCGACAAATCAAGCGTATCCGTAGCTAACACAATACACTTAAAATCTTACATAATCGACAAATCAAGCGTATCCATAGCTAACACAATACACTTAAAAACTTACATACTCCACAAATAAAAACGTATCATTAGCTGACATAAGGTTCTTAAACACATGCATAAGCTAACAAAACCGTATAACTTAATCTATAATGCTCTTAAACACCAACCTATACATATCACGAGGTATCTGACAAATTGTTCTTAAACACCCATCTATGAAAAGCAAACGTATCTTTTTTGGACTTAATGATCTTAAACACCAACCTATGCATATCAAAATGTATCTGTTTCTGACAAATTGTTCTTAAACACCCATCTATGTCAAGCTGCTTGTTTTGAACAAAGTATTAAATTATATTCATTACCTGCGTTAGTGGCTTTTAGGTTTAAATGGTCTTTCTTACGATCAGGGTTTAATTGGGTTTAAAATTTAAATTTACCTTACAGTTTTAATTGGCTTTAAAATTTAATTGAACTTACAGTTTTAATTGGCTTTTGGGTCTAAATTGGCCATGCATTTTGACTGGCATTAAGATTTGAATTGGTAATACAGTTTTAATCGGCTTTTGTATTTTAATTGGCCATACAGGTTTAGTTGGTCATCAATTTTAATTGGCTTTAAAGTTTTAACAGGCATTATGGTTTTCTTTGACTTTAAGGTTTTAATAGGCATTATGGTTTTCATTCGCCTTACATGTTTAATTTACTTTAAGGTTTTGACTGTCCTTAAGGTTTTAAACTTCATACTATTTAAAACTCATGAGAATATCTTAATAGTTTCCGAATGATGACTTTAATAGTTATCAATAAATGAGTTTAAAAATTAATATAAATATGAGTGTAATTATTATTCGGTATCCATTCCCTCTAAGGTGCGCGGATGCGCAGTCAAGAAGCTCATAAGAAAATGCAGCGCAGCAGTTTCAGAATTTCGCACACAAGTGTTGGTAGCAAATACATATGCCGCGCAGCAGTTAAAAAAATTCCGTGCACACAGGAAATATATTATATAGAACGTTGATTGTATGTACATGTGTTTGTTACGGAGTTCAAGGAAATGAGACCAACATATCAACACATTGACTGTATGTGTGTTTGTTACAGAGTCCAAGGAAATGAGACCAAAATATCAACACATTGACTTTATTTGTGTTTGTTACAGAGTCCAAGGAAATGAGACCAAAATCATACATACATTGACTGTATTTGTGTTTGTTACAAAGATTAGACCAAAATCATAGATACATTGACTGTATTTGTGTTTGTTACAGAGATTAAACCAAAATCATAGATACATTGACTTTATTTGTGTTTGTTACAGAGATTAGACCAAAATCATAGATACATTGACTGTATTTGTGTTTGTTACAAAGATTAGACCAAAATCATACATACATTGACTGTATTTGTGTTTGTTACAGAGATTAAACCAAAATCATAGATACATTGACTGTATTTGTGTTTGTTACAGAGATTAAACCAAAATCATAGATACATTGACTTTATTTGTGTTTGTTACAGAGATTAGACCAAAATCATACATACATTGACTGTATTTGTGTTTGTTACAGAGATTAGACCAAAATCATAGATACATTGACTTTATTTGTGTTTGTTACAGAGATTAGACCAAAATCATACATACATTGACTGTATTTGTGTTTGTTACAGAGTCCAAGGAAATGAGATCAAAATCATACATACATTGACTGTATTTGTGTTTGTTACAGAGTCCAAGGAAATGAGACCAAAATCATACATACATTGACTGTATTTGTGTTTGTTACAGAGTCCAAGGAAATGAGACCAAAATCATAGATACATTGACTGTATTTGTGTTTGTTACAGAGTCCAAGGAAATTAGACCAAAAGCATATATACACAGATCTGAATGCACATACGGGTTATACACAAATGTAAATGTTAATGTTAATGAAACACAGACCATCCCAAAAGTAGGGTGGTCAGGTGGTATACATTCTATGCTTGTGTCATACGCCATTTTATAACAAAATAATATACAAAGTACAGACTTATAATAGGGAGTGCAAGTCAATGTAACCGCTTTAGTTGCTATATAGATTTTCAGTTTACATTTTGCCTACAACACGACCTCACTGTTGACACACATTTTAGACTAATTCATATTATTAAAAACTATGCTATCATATCTGTATGGGACTGTGACTAGCTTTTTAGACTATGTATGTTAGTATATGTACATATTTGTGTAGGACTGTGTATGATTTAGTATATGTACATATTTGTGGCTTAGTCTATACAAGAATATGTGTAATAGTACATATTTCATGTTGTGTACATATTTGTGGCCTAGTCTATACAAGAATATGTGTAATAGTACATATTTCATGTTGTGTACATATTTGTGGCCTAGTCTATACAAGAATATGTGTAATAGTACATATTTCATGTTGTGTACATATTTGTGGCCTAGTCTATACAAGAATATGTGTAATAGTGCATATTTCATGTTGTGTACATATTTGTGGCATAGTCTATACAAGAATATGTGTAATAGTGCATATTTCATGTTGTGTACATATTTGTGGCCTAGTGTATACAAGAATATGTGTAATAGTGCATATTTCATGTTGTGTACATATTTATGTTGATATATGGTTTAGTCTATGCACATATCTGTACAGTAATCCATGTTGTATAGTCTGTACACATATCTGTACAGTAATCCATGTTGTGTATTTTATGCGTTCCTGAAAAGTATCCAAGAGAAAGAAGCTCCCTTGTGTTGTTTTAACAAGGATATAAGAACTAGTTCATACATGCGCATCATCAACGCCCGTAATATCTATGTATATGTGTTAATTTCCATTTTTATCCTTTTGTATTTCCTAGACAAAGCAAATAAAGTCAATGCATGTACTCTAGGCATGCCTAGACGTCTCCTTGGAGACATTTGTAGTTTGCGACGATTGGGCGCTGACAATCCGGCCACGTGATTCTGAATTACTCGTGCTGGTCTTGTCCCTCCTCTTCCTGCAACACAGTCTAGCCCAGCTTTCTCTAACCTAGCAGAAGAAAACAAGATGATGTTGTTGATGATGATGATGATGAAATCCCTTTCGTCATAACTATCGTTGCTAAATCAAATTACTTGATCATTAAATGTTGTTTGCTCTACACGGATGTATACTAGTCGATATTAATACCTGTTTATTTCCAGTTTAAATGGATAACTATTAGATAGCTTAAATGGATAACTATTAGATAGTTTATTTCCAGTTTAAATGGATAACTATTAGATAGTTTAAATGGATAACTATTAGATAGTTTATTTCCAGTTTAAATGGATAACTATTAGATAGTTTATTTCCAGTTTAAATGGATAACTATTACATAGTTTGTTTCCAGTTTAAATGGATAACTATTACATAGTTTGTTTCCAGTTTAAATGGATAACTATTAGATAGTTTATTTCCAGTTTAAATGGATAACTATTAGATAGTTTATTTCCAGTTTAAATGGATAACTATTACATAGTTTGTTTCCAGTTTAAATGGATAACTATTAGATAGTTTATTTCCAGTTTAAATGGATAACTATTACATAGTTTGTTTCCAGTTTAAATGGATAACTATTAGATAGTTTATTTCCAGTTTAAATGGATAACTATTACATAGTTTGTTTCCAGTTTAAATGGATAACTATTAGATAGTTTATTTCCAGTTTAAATGGATAACTATTAGATAGTTTAAATGGATAACTATTAGATAGTTTAAATGGATAACTATTAGATAGTTTAAATGGATAACTATTAGATAGTTTATTTCCAGTTTAAATGGATAACTATTAGATAGTTTGTTTTCTGTGTACATATCTTTAATGAAATGCATTTATTTCTGGGATGACGTATGCGTTATGCGTGTACTAAAACGAATGTCTATATTAACACACCAATGTGCTCATAATACAAGCGGATCACATTAACTACTTTAATGTAACATGACGTTTGACACGCATCACTATACCACGTGACCTGCACTTATATTACTATTATTGTTATGTTGTTATATAAAATCAAGGTGTTGCTTGTCATATAATTTGTATTCAAAGTACGGGTAACCATGCACCCCCAAGACTTGTGGTGCCGATCCTAATTCTAATGACATTGTAAATAAAGTTCAAGGTTACGGTCTTAATGAAACATCACTTTTACACCAGCTCAAAACACGTGTTCAGATCATGACTTACCTGCTTTTCTCTCGCAGTAAACAGAATGAATACGAAAAATCCTTGGAAGGCGTTCAGAAACGCAAACACGTACATAAATGCGACTCTGGCTTCTTCTACAGCTATGAAACCAAACACCCAGGTTAATCCTGTAGAAAATTATACATATATATATAGCTTACATTCATATTTCATTTAACACGTCACACAGCAAGTGTAAATTCCAACTATTTTATTATAAGGAATTTGGACAGTGTTTATGGTGCATTCTTTGTAGTCTCGATGGTTAAAGCGTTCATTGAAATACGGCAAGCTGAACATGAGCTTACCTAAGATCTTGGAAATGCTATGTTGAGAACGGTAATGTTGATTCTTGGAACAGTGTGTGCGTGCGTGCGTGTGTGTGTGTGTGTGTGTGTGATTTTGGATATTTAACATAGCTTTAACACTGTGTTAGTCATATCGCTACGATGTCTTCAGTGTGACAGTTTCTAGTGATGTCTAATACTCGGCCATCATGCCGCAGACATTGTAGCATGATGTCCCACCCAGTCACATTATTTTGACACCAGACCGACCAGTCCTAACATTAGCCTCTTAATGATGAGCGCCAAGGGAGGCAGCTGTTAGTACCTTTTTTGTAAGTCTTTGATACGACATGGATCGGACCCACAACCTTTCGCATTTGAGGCGGACGCTCTAACCCCTAGGCCTCTGAATCAGGTGCAAACGTCGATTGTGAGTGATGGTAGTGTTAACGCCGATTGTGAGTGATGGTAGTGTTAACGTCGATTGTGAGTGATGGTAGTGTTAACGTCGATTGTGAGTGATGGTAGTGTTAACGTCGATTGTGAGTGATGGTAGTGGTAACGCCGATTGTGAGTGATGGTAGTGTTAACGCCGATTGTGAGTGATGGTAGTGTTAACGTCGATTGTGAGTGATGGTAGTGTTAACGCCGATTGTGAGTGATGGTAGTGTTAACGCCGATTGTGAGTGATGGTAGTAGTTGAAGGTACCAAGACAACTAATGTTTATTTGAACAAGAAATTAGTGTCGATATGTTGGAACATATAATATTAGAACATGCATATAATATAACATGTATATAATAATAGAACATGTATAGAATAGAACATGTATATAATAATAGAACATGTATATAATAGAACATGTATATAATAATAGAACATGTATATAATATTTTGAAGTCGGAAAAAGTCTTTACTATCAGCTTGGAATGTTTGTGTATTTAATTTTCGTCCCATTCAATATATGATTCCAACCACTTGCAGAAGAAAAGCAGCAAATTAGAGACTGTTGATTAAGTTAGCTTTTTACCTGGTAAATAAATGTCACAAAAAATGGAATTGAAGCACTCTATTTGAAAAGTCTTTTATTTCAATCAAACAATCTAGTGCAGTATATTAAAATATGCATTTTTAAACATTTCATTAGAATTAACAATGGAGTGACCAATCAAATCATTTTTAAAAATTTCATTAGAATTAAACAATGGGGTGATCAATCAAATCATTTTTAAACATTTTATTAGAATTAAACTATGGAGTGACCAATCAAACACATACACACAGTTTGGAATATTTGAATATAGCTGCTGAAATGGGGTGAAGCTCAAATACCGACATACACACACTGAGAGAGAGAGAGAGAGAGAGAGAGAGAGAGAGAGAGAGAGAGAGAGAGAGAGAGAGAGAGAGAGAGAGAGAGAGAGAGAGAGAGAGAGATACAAAGTGTATTATTAAACATATATCCCTGACTTACCTAACAGAACTAAAACGGCCAATCCAGCTTGAAAATTCATCACGGCTATTTTATGTTCTGACTGGTTCGTCTGTATTCCTTTTGGTCGTCGACACAGGTTAATGATCACGAGGACAAAGACGATAAAATTGGCGAAGAGAATGAGTCCTATCGGCAAAATGAATGCCCAGTATAGAGGATACAGCTGCATCCAGCAACTGTAGATTTAAAAGTAAACAAAAAATTTTTTTTCCTTTTCTGCTGTGCGATCGCTTGGTGCATTTTAAACATTTGGAACTACATTGTGGCCTTTTGGAATTATCAAAGTTGACATGATCCTAATCCTCCTTGAAAGACTGTAATTTAACGCATGGTTTAAATAGAAAGACTCATGTAACGCATGTTTTAAATAGAAAGACTTATGTACCGCATGGTTTAAATAGAAAGACTTATGTAACGCATGGTTTAAAGAGAAAGACTTATGTAACGCATGGTTTAAAGAGAAAGACTTATGCAACGCATGGTTTAAATAGAAAGACTTATGTAACGCATGGTTTAAATAGAAAGACTTATGTAACGCATGGTTTAAATAGAAAGACTTATGTAACGCATGGTTTAAATAGAAAGACTCATGTAACGCATGGTTTAAATAGAAAGACTTATGTAACGCATGGTTTAAATAGAAAGACTCATGTAACGCCTGGTTTAAATAGAAAGACTTATATAACGCATGGTTTAAAGAGAAAGACTTATGCAACGCATGGTTTAAAGAGAAAGACTTATGCAACGCATGGTTTAAATAGAAAGACTCATGTAACGCATGTTTTAAATAGAAAGACTTATGTACCGCATGGTTTAAATAGAAAGACTTATGTAACGCATGGTTTAAAGAGAAAGACTTATGTAACGCATGGTTTAAAGAGAAAGACTTATGCAACGCATGGTTTAAATAGAAAGACTTATGTAACGCATGGTTTAAATAGAAAGACTTATGTAACGCATGGTTTAAATAGAAAGACTTATGTAACGCATGGTTTGAATAGAAAGACTCATGTAACGCATGGTTTAAATAGAAAGACTTATGTAACGCATGGTTTAAATAGAAAGACTCATGTAACGCATGTTTTAAATAGAAAGACTCATGTACCGCATGGTTTAAATAGAAAGACTTATGTAACGCATGGTTTAAAGAGAAAGACTTATGTAACGCATGGTTTAAATAGAAAGACTTATGCAACGCATGGTTTAAATAGAAAGACTTATGTATCGCATGGTTTAAATAGAAAGACTCATGTAACGCATGTTTTAAATAACAAGACTCATGTAACGCATGTTTTAAATAGAAAGACTTATGTAACGCATGGTTTAAATAGAAAGACTTATGTAACGCATGGTTTAAAGAGAAAGACTTATGTAACGCATGGTTTAAATAAAAAGACTTATGCAACGCATGGTTTAAATAGAAAGACTTATGTATCGCATGGTTTAAATAGAAAGACTCATGTAACGCATGGTTTAAATAGCAAGACTCATGTAACGCATGTTTTAAATAGAAAGACTCATGTACCGCATGGTTTAAATAGAAAGACTTATGTAACGCATGGTTTAAAGAGAAAGACTTATGTAACGCATGGTTTAAAGAGAAAGACTTATGCAACGCATGGTTTAAATAGAAAGACTTATGTAACGCATGGTTTAAATAGAAAGACTTATGTAACGCATGGTTTAAATAGAAAGACTCATGTAACGCATGGTTTAAATAGAAAGACTTATGTAACGCATGGTTTAAATAGAAAGACTTATGTAACGCATGGTTTAAATAGAAAGACTTATGTAACGCATGGTTTAAATAGAAAGACTTATGTAACGCATGGTTTAAATAGAAAGACTTATGTAACGCATGGTTTAAATAGAAAGACTCATGTAACGCATGGTTTAAATAGAAAGACTTATGTAATGCATGGTTTAAATAGAAAGACTCATGTAACGCATGGTTTAAATAGAAAGATTTATGTAACGCATGGTTTAAATAGAAAGACTTATGTAACGCATGGTTTAAATAGAAAGACTCATGTAACGCATGGTTTAAATAGAAAGACTTATGTAACGCATGGTTTAAATAGAAAGGCTTATTTAACGCAAAGTTTAACTATAAAAGACTGATTTTTAACGCATAGCTTAAAAAAGAGACTGATATTTAACGCATGATATAAATAGAGAGATTTATATAAAGCATAGTATAAACCAGTTCAATTGATTTCTGATTCTGGAAAAATTCTTATTAAATGAGTATATTAAATGTTTCAATTCATTGTGATTTTGAAAAGATTCCCGTTTAAGGCATACAATCACTGTCATTTAATTAACACATTAGTTGAAATATTACAATAGATTAATGAAAAACTGTTATTTAACTAAAACACACTTTCAAATATTACAATAGATTACTATTCTAGAAAGACTTATTTAATTAACACACACTTTGAAATATTACAATAGATTACTATTCTAGAAAGACTGTTATTTAACTAACACACTTTGAAATATCACAATAGATTACTATTCTAGAAAGACTTATTTAATTAACACACTTTGAAATATTACAATAGATTAATGAAAAACTGTTATTTAACTAAAACACACTTTCAAATATTACAATAGATTACTATTCTAGAAACACTGTTATTTAAATAACACACTTTGAAATATTACAATAGATTACTATTCTAGAAAGACTGTTATTTAATTAACACACTTTGAAATATTACAATAGATTACTATTCTAGAAAGACTGTTATTTAACTAACACACTTTGAAATATTACAATAGATTACTATTCTAGAAAGACTGTTATTTAATTAACACACACTTTGAAATATTACAATAGATTAATGAAAAACTGTTATTTAACTAAAACACACTTTCAAATATTACAATAGATTACTATTCTAGAACGACTTATTTAATTAACACACACCTTGAAATATTACAATAGATTACTATTCTAGAAAGACTGTTATTTAGCTAACACACTTTGAAATATTACAATAGATTACTATTCTAGAAAGACTGTTATTTAATTAACACACACTTTGAAATATTACAATAGATTAATGAAAAACTGTTATTTAACTAAAACACAATTTCAAATATTACAATAGATTACTATTCTAGAACGACTTATTTAATTAACACACACTTTGAAATATTACAATAGATTACTATTCTAGAAAGACTGTTATTTAGCTAACACACTTTGAAATATTACAATAGATTACTATTCTAGAAAGACTGTTATTTAATTAACACACACTTTGAAATATTACAATAGATTAATGAAAAACTGTTATTTAACTAAAACACACTTTCAAATATTACAATAGATTACTATTCTAGAAAGACTGTTATTTAACTAACAAACGTTGAAATATTACAATAGATTACTATTCTAGTAAGACTGTTATTTAACTAACATACTTTAAAATATTACAATAGATTACTATTCTGGAAAGACTGTTATTTAACTAACACACTTTGAAATATTACAACAGATTACTATTCTAGAAAGACTGTTATTTAACTAACACACTTTGAAATATTACATTGAATTACTATTCTGGAAAGACTGTTATTTAATTGACACACACTTTGAAATATTTTATTGAATTACGATTCTAGAAAGACTGTTATTTAATTAACATACCTTGAAATAATACAATAGATTACTATTCTAGAAAGACTGTTTTTTTTTTATCTAAAACACACTTTAAAATATTACAATAGATTACTATTCTAGAAAGACTGTTATTTAACTAACAAACTTTGAAATATTACAATAGATTACTATTGTAGAAAGATTGTTATTTAACTAACATACTTTGAAATATTACAAAAGATTACTATTCTAGAAAGACTGTTATTTAACTAACATACTTTGAAATATTACAAAAGATTACTATTCTAGAAAGACTGTTACTCAACTAACACACTTTGAAATATTACAATAGATTACTATTCTAGAAAGACTGTTACTTAACAAACACACTTTGAAATATTACAATAGATTACTATTCTAGAAAGACTGTTATTTAACTAACACACTTTGAAATATTACAATAGATTACTATTCTAGAAAGACTGTTATTCAACTAACACACTTTGAAATATTACAATAGATTACTGTTTTAGAAAGACTGTTATTTAACTAACACACTTTGAAATATTACAATAGATTACTGTTTTAGAAAGACTGTTATTTAACTAACACACTTTGAAATATTACAATAGATTACTATTCTAGAAAGAATGTTATTTAACTAAGACACTTTGAAATATTACAATAGATTACTATTCTAGAAAGACTGTTATTTAACTAAAACACACTTTGAAATATTATACTGAATTACGATTCTAGAAAGACTGTTATTTAATTAACACACACTTTAAAATATTACAGTAGATTACGATTCTGGAAAGACTGTTATTTAATTAACACACACTTAAAAATATTACAATAGATTACTATTCTGGAAAGGCTGTTATTTAATTAACACACTTTGAAATAGTACAATAGATTACTATTCTAGAAAGACTGTTATTTAACTAAAAAACACTTTGAAATATTACAATAGATTACTATTCTAGAAAGACTGTTATTTAATTAACACACTTTGAAATATTACAATACATTACTATTCTAGAAAGACTGTTATTTAACTAACACACACTTTGAAATATTACAATAGATTACGATTCTGGAAAGATTGTTATTTAATTAACACACTTTGAAATATTAGAATAGATTATGATTTTGGAAAGATTGTTATTTAATTAACACACATTTTAAAATATTATATTGAATTACGATTCTAGAAAGACTGTTATTTAACTAAAACAAACTTTGAAATATTACATTGAATTACTATTCTGGAAAGACTGTTATTTAATTGACACACACTTTGAAATATTATATTGAATTACGATTCTAGAAAGACTGTTATTTAACTAAAACACACTTTCAAATATTACAATAGATTACTATTCTAGGAAGACAGTTATTTAACTAACATACTTTAAAATATTACAATAGATTACTATTATAGAAAGACTGTTATTTAACTAAAATACCTAGAAAGACTTATTTAATTAACACACACTTTGAAATATTACAATAGATTACCATTCTGGAAAGACTGTTATTTAATTAACATACCTTGAAATAATACAAAATATTACTATTCTAGAAAGACTGTTATTTAATTAACACACACTTTAAAATATTACAATAGATTACTATTCTAGAAAGACTTATTTAATTAACACACTTTGAAATATTACAATAGATTACTATTCTAGTAAGACTGTTTTTTAATTAACACACTTTGAAATATTACAATAGATTACTATTCTGGAAAGACTGTTATTTAATTAACATTCCTTGAAATAATACAATAGATTACTATTCTAGAAAGACTGTTTTTTATATCTAAAACACACTTTGAAATATTACAATAGATTACTATTCTAGAAAGACTGTTATTTAACTAACACACTTTGAAATATTACAATAGATTACTATTCTAGAAAGACTGTTATTTAACTAACATACTTTGAAATATTACAAACGATTACTATTCTAGAAAGACTGTTATTTAAGTAACATACTTTGAAATATTACAAAAGATTACTATTCTAGAAAGACTTTTATTTAACTAACATACACTTTGAAATATTACAATAGATTACTATTCTAGAAAGACTGTTATTTAACTAACACACTTTGAAATATTACAATAGATTACTATTCTAGAAAGACTGTTATTTAACTAACACACTTTGAAATATTGCAATAGATTACTGTTTTAGAAAGACTGTTATTTAACTAACACACTTTGAAATATTACAATAGATTACTGCTTTAGAAAGACTTATTTAACTAACACACTTCAAAATATTAGAATAGATTACTATTCTAGAAAGAATGTTATTTAACTAAGACACTTTGAAATATTACAATAGATTACTATTCTAGAAAGACTGTTATTTAACTAAAACACACTTTGAAATATTATATTGAATTACGATTCTAGAAAGACTGTTATTTAATTAACACACACTTTAAAATATTACAATAGATTACGATTCTGGAAAGACTGTTATTTAACTAACAAACTTTGAAATATTACAATAGATTGCTATTCTAGAAAGACTGTTATTTAACTAACATACCTTGAAATATTACAAAATATTACTATTCTATAAAGACTGTTATTTAACTAACATACTTTGAAATATTACAAAAGATTACTATTCTAGAAAGACTATTATTTAACTAACACACTTTGAAATATTACAATAGATTACTATTCTAGAAAGACTGTTATTTAACTAACACACTTTGAAATATTACAATAGATTACTGTATTTAACTAACACACTTTAAAATATTACAATAGATTACTATTCTAGAAAGAATGTTATTTAACTAAGACAGTTTGAAATATTACAATAGATTACTATTCTAGAAAGACTGTTATTTAACTAAAACATAGTTTGAAATATTATATTGAATTACGATTCTAGAAACACTGTTATTTAATTAACACACACTTTAAAATATTACAATAGATTACTGTTTTAGAAAGACTGTTATTTAACTAACACACTTTGAAATATTACAATAGATTACTATTCTAGAAAGACTGTTATTTAACTAACACACTTTGCAATATTACAATAGATTACTATTCTAGAAAGACTGTTATTTAACTAAAACACACTTTGAAATATTATATTGAATTACTATTCTAGAAAGACTGTTATTTAATTAACACACACTTTAAAATATTACAATAGATTACTATTCTAGAAAGACTTCTTTAATTAACACACACTTTGAAATATAACAATAGATTACTATTCTGGAAAGACTGTTATTTAATTAACACACTTTGAAATATTACAATAGATTACTATTCTAGAAAGACTGTTAGTTAATTAACACACTTTGAAATATTACAATAGATTACAATTTTGGAAAGACTGTTTATTATTTAACACACACTTTGAAATATTACATTACATTACTATTCTAGAAAGACTTTTATTTAACTAACACACACTTTGAAATATTACAATAGATTACAATTTTGGAAAGACTTTAATTCAACTAACACACTTTAAAATATTACAAAAGATTACTATTCTAGAAAGACTGTTATTTAACTAACACACTTTGAAATATTACAATAGATTACTATTCTAGAAAGACTGTTATTTAACTAACACACTTTGAAATATTACAATAGATTACTGTTTTAGAAAGACTGTTATTTAACTAACATACTTTAAACTATTACAATAGATTACTATTATAGAAAGACTGTTATTTAACTAACACACTTTGAAATATTACAAAAGATTACTATTCTAGAAAGACTGTTATTTAACTAACACACTTTGAAATATTACAATAGATTACTATTCTAGAAAGACTGTTATTTAAATAACACACTTTGAAATATTACAATAGATTACTATTCTAGAAAGACTATTATTTAACTAACACACTTTGAAATATTACAATAGATTACTATTCTAGAGAGACTGTTATTTAACTAACACACTTTGAAATATTACAATAGATTACTGTTTCAGAAAGACTGTTATTTAACTAACACACTTTGTAATATTACAATAGATTACTGTTTTAGAAAGACTGTTATTTAACTAACACACTTTAAAATATTACAATAGATTACTATTCTAGAAAGAATGTTATTTAACTAAAACACACTTTGAAATATTATATTGAATTACGATTCTAGAAAGACTGTTATTTAATTAACACACACTTTAAAATATTACAATAGATTACGATTCTGGAAAGACTGTTATTTAATTAACACACTTTAAAATATTACAATAGATTACTATTCTAGAAAGACTGTTATTTAATTATCACACTTTGAAATATTACAATAGATTACTATTCTAGAAAGATTGTTATTTAATTAACACATATTTTGAAATATTACAATAGATCACTATTCTAGAAAGACTGTTATTTAGCTAACACACTTTGAGATATTACAATAGATTACTATTCTAGAAAGACTGTTATTTAACTAACACACTTTGAAATATTACAATAGATTACTGTTTTAGAAAGACTGTTATTTAACTAACACACTTTAAAATATTACAATAGATTACAATTCTAGAAAGAATGTTATTTAACTAAGACAGGTTGAAATATTACAATAGATTACTATTCTAGAAAGACTGTTATTTAACTAAAACACAGTTTGAAATATTATATTGAATTACGATTCTAGAAAGACTGTTATTTAATTAACACACACTTTAAAATATTACAATAGATTACTGTTTTAGAAAGACTGTTATTTAACTAACACACTTTGCAATATTACAATAGATTACTATTCTAGAAAGACTGTTATTTAACTAAAACACACTTTGAAATATTATATTGAATTACTATTCTAGAAAGACTGTTATTTAATTAACACACTTTAAAATATTACAATAGATTACTATTCTAGAAAGACTTCTTTAATTAACACACACTTTGAAATATATCAATAGATTACTATTCTGGAAAGACTGTTATTTAATTAACACACTTTGAAATATTACAATAGATTACTATTCTGGAAAGACTGTTAGTTAATTAACACACTTTGAAATATTACAATAGATTACAATTTTGGAAAGACTGTTTATTATTTAACACACACTTTGAAATATTACATTACATTACTATTCTAGAAAGACTTTTATTTAACTAACACACACTTTGAAATATTACAATAGATTACAATTTTGGAAAGACTGTTATTTAACTAACACACTTTAAAATATTACAAAAGATTACTATTCTAGAAAGACTGTTATTTAACTAACACACTTTGAAATATTACAATAGATTACTATTCTAGAAAGACTGTTATTTAACTAACACACTTTGAAATATTACAATAGATTACTGTTTTAGAAAGACTGTTATTTAACTAACAAACTTCAAACTATTACAATAGATTACTATTATAGAAAGACTGTTATTTAACTAACACACTTTGAAATATTACAAAAGATTACTATTCTAGAAAGACTGTTATTTAACTAACACACTTTGAAATATTACAATAGATTACTATTCTAGAAAGACTGTTATTTAAATAACACACTTTGAAATATTACAATAGATTACTATTCTAGAAAGACTATTATTTAACTAACACACTTTGAAATATTACAATAGATTACTATTCTAGAGAGACTGTTATTTAACTAACACACTTTGAAATATTACAATAGATTACTGTTTTAGAAAGACTGTTATTTAACTAACACACTTTGTAATATTACAATAGATTACTGTTTTAGAAAGACTGTTATTTAACTAACACACTTTAAAATATTACAATAGATTACTATTCTAGAAAGAATGTTATTTAACTAAAACACACTTTGAAATATTATATTGAATTACGATTCTAGAAAGACTGTTATTTAATTAACACACACTTTAAAATATTACAATAGATTACGATTCTGGAAAGACTGTTATTTAATTAACACACTTTAAAATATTACAATAGATTACTATTCTAGAAAGACTGTTATTTAATTAACACACTTTGAAATATTACAATACATTACTATTCTAGAAAGACTGTTATTTAACTAACACACACTTTGAAAAATTACAATAGATTACGATTCTGGAAAGACTGTTATTTAACTAAAAAACACTTTGAAATATTACAATACATTACTATTTTAGAAAGACTGTAATTTAACTAACACACTTTGAAATATTACAATACATTACTATTCTAGAAAGACTGTTATTTAACTAACACACACTTTGAAATATTACAATACATTGCTATTCTGGAAAGACTGTTATTTAACTAAAAACACTTTGAAATATTACAATATATTACTATTCTAGATAGACTGTTATTTAACTAACACACTTTGAAATATTACAATAGATTACTATTCTGGAAAGATTGTTTTTTAACTAACACACACTTTGAAAAATTACATTAGATTACGATTCTGGAAAGACTGTTATTTAACTAACACACTTTGAAATATTACAATAGATTACGATTCTAGAAAGACTTATTTAGCTAACACACTTTGAAATATTACAATATATTACTATTTTAGAAAAACTTTTTTAACTAACACACTTTGAAAAATTACAATAGATTACTATTCTGGAAAGATTGTTATTTAATTAACACACTTTGAAATATTACAATAGATTATGATTTTGGAAAGATTGTTATTTAATTAACACACACTTTAAAATATTATATTGAATTACGATTCTAGAAAGACTGTTATTTAACTAAAACAAACTTTGAAATATTACATTGAATTACTATTCTGGAAAGACTGTAATTTAGTTGACACACACTTTGAAATATTATATTGAATTACGATTCTAGAAAGACTGTTATTTAACTAAAACACACTTTCAAATATTACAATAGATTACTATTCTAGGAAGACAGTTATTTAACTAACATACTTTAAAATATTACAATAGATTACTATTATAGAAAGACTGTTATTTAACTAACACACTTTGAAATATTACAAAAGATTACTATTCTAGAAAGACTGTTATTTAACTAACACACTTTGAAATATTACAATAGATTACTATTCTAGAAAGACTGTTATTTAACTAACACACCTTGCAATATTACAATAGATTACTATTCTAGAAAGACTGTTATTTAACTAAAACACACTTTGAA
Organism: Unio pictorum; assembly: GCA_030141615.1. Lineage (NCBI taxonomy): Eukaryota > Metazoa > Mollusca > Bivalvia > Unionida > Unionidae > Unio > Unio pictorum. Next base: position 9,226,832 of record JARLTB010000206.1, on the reverse strand, counting down.
ATATTGTATTGAATTACGATTCTAGAAAGAATGTTATTTAATTAACACACACTTTAAAATATTACAGTAGATTACGATTCTGGAAAGACTGTTATTTAATTAAAACACAATTTAAAATATTGCAATAGATTACTATTCTGGAAAGGCTGTTATTTAATTAACACACTTTGAAATATTACAATAGATTTCTATTCTAGAAAGACTGTTATTTAACTAAAAACACTTTGAAATATTACAATAGATTACTATTCTAGAAAGACTGTTATTTAATTAACACACTTTGAAATATTACAATACATTACTATTCTAGAAAGACTGTTATTTAACTAACACACACTATGAAAAATTACAATAGATTACGATTCTGGAAAGATTGTTATTTAATTAACACACTTTGAAATATTAGAATAGATTATGATTTTGGAAAGATTGTTATTTAATTAACACACACTTTAAAATATTCTATTGAATTACGATTCTAGAAAGACTGTTATTTAACTAAAACAAACTTCAAAATATTACATCGAATTACTATTCTGGAAAGACTGTTATTTAATTGACACACACTTTGAAATATTATATTGAATTACGATTCTAGAAAGACTGTTATTTAACTAAAACACACTTTCAAATATTACAATAGATTACTATTCTAGAAAGACTTATTTAATTAACACACACTTTGAAATATTACAATAGATTACTATTCTGGAAAGACTGTTATTTAATTAACATACCTTGAAATAATACAAAATATTACTATTCTAGAAAGACTCTTATTTAATTAACACACACTTTAAAATATTACAATAGATTACTATTCTAGAAAGACTTATTTAATTAACACACTTTGAAATATTACAATAGATTACTATTCTAGAAAGACTGTTATTTAACTAACAAACTTTGAAATATTACAAAAGATTACTATTCTAGAAAGACTGTTATTTAACTAACATACTTTGAAATATTTTAAAAGATTACTATTCTAGAAAGACTGTTATTTAACTAACATACTTTGAAATATTACAAAAGATTACTATTCTAGAAAGACTTTTATTTAACTAACACACACTCTGAAATATTACAATAGATTACTATTCTAGAAAGACTGTTATTTAACTAACAAACTTTGAAATATTACAATAGATTACTATTCTAGATAGACTGTTATTTAACTAACATACTTTGAAATATTACAAAAGATTACTATTCTAGAAAGACTGTTATTTAACTAACATACTTTGAAATATTACAAAAGATTACTATTCTAGAAAGACTTTTATTTAACTAACACACACTTTGAAATATTACAATAGATTACTATTCTAGAAAGACTGTTATTTAACTAACACACTTTGAAATATTACAATAGATTACTATTCTAGAAAGACTGTTATTTACCTAACACACTTTGAAATATTACAATAGATTACTGTTTTAGAAAGACTGTTATTTAACTAACACACTTTGAAATATTACAATAGATTACTGTTTTAGAAAGACTTATTTAACTAACACACTTTAAAATATTACAATAGATTACTATTTTAGAAAGAATGTTATTTAACTAAGACACTTTGAAATATTACAATAGATTACTATTCTAGAAAGACTGTTATTTAACTAAAACACACTTTGAAATATTATATTGAATTACGATTCTAGAAAGACTGTTATTTAATTAACACACACTTTAAAATATTACAATAGATTACGATTCTGGAAAGACTGTTATTTAACTAACAAACTTTGAAATATTACAATAGATTACTTTTCTAGAAAGACTGTTATTTAACTAACATACTTTGAAATATTACAAAAGATTACTATTCTAGAAAGACTGTTATTTAACTAACATACTTTGAAATATTACAAAAGTTTACAATTCTAGAAAGACTGTTATTTAACTAAGACACTTTGAAATATTCCAATAGATTACTATTCTAGAAAGACTGTTATTTAACTAACACACTTTGAAATATTACAATAGATTACTATTCTAGAAAGACTGTTATTTAACTAACACACTTTGAAATATTACAATAGATTACTGTTTTAGAAAGACTGTTATTTAACTAACATACTTTGAAATATTACAAAAGATTACTATTCTAGAAAGACTGTTATTTAACTAACATACTTTGTAATATTACAAAAGATTACTATTCTAGAAAGACTGTTATTTAACTAACACACTGTGAAATATTACAATAGATTACTATTCTAGAAAGACTGTTATTTAACTAACTCACTTTGAAATATTAGAATAGATTACTGTTTTAGAAAGACTGTTATTTAACTAGCACACTTTGAAATATTACAATAGATTACTGTTTTAGAAAGACTGTTATTTAACTAACACACTTTAAAATATTACAATAGATTACTATTCTAGAAAGAATGTTATTTAACTAAGACACTTTGAAATATTACAATAGATTACTATTCTAGAAAGACTGTTATTTAACTAAAACACAGTTTGAAATATTGTATTGAATTACGATTCTAGAAATACTGTTATTTAATTAACACACACTTTAAAATATTACAATAGATTACGATTCTAGAAAGACTGTTATTTAACTAACACACTTTGAAATATTACAATAGATTACTATTGTAGAAAGACTGTTATTTAACTAACACACTTTGCAATATTACAATAGATTAATATTCTAGAAAGACTGTTATTTAACTAAAACACTTTGAAATATTACAATAGATTACTGTTTTAGAAAGACTGTTATTTAACTAACACACTTTGAAATATTACAATAGATTACTATTCTAGAAAGACTGTTATTTAACTAACACACTTTGCAATATTACAATAGATTACTATTCTAGAAAGACTGTTATTTAACTAAAACACACTTTGAAATATTATATTGAATTACGAATCTAGAAAGACTGTTATTTAATTAACACACACTTTAAAATATTACAATAGGTTACTATTCTAGAAAGACTTCTTTAATTAACACACACTTTGAAATATAACAATAGATTACTATTCTGGAAAGACTGTTATTTAATTAACACACTTTGAAATATTACAATAGATTACTATTCTGGAAAGACTGTTAGTTAATTAACACACATTGAAATATTACAATAGATTACTGTTTTAGAAAGACTGTTATTTAACTAACACACTTTAAAATATTACAATAGATTACTATTCTAGAAAGAATGTTATTTAACTAAGACACTTTGAAATATTACAATAGATTACTATTCTAGAAAGACTGTTATTTAACTAAAACACACTTTGAAATATTATATTGAATTACGATTCTAGAAAGACTGTTATTTAATTAACACACACTTTAAAATATTTCACTAGATTACGATTCTGGAAAGACTGTTATTTAATTAACACACTTTAAAATATTACAATAGATTACTATTCTAGAAAGACTGTTATTTAATTAACACACTTGGAAATATTACAATACATTACTATTCTAGAAAGACTGTTATTTAACTAACACACACTTTGAAAAATTACAATAGATTACGATTCTGGAAAGACTGTTATTTAACTAAAAAACACTTTGAAATATTACAATACATTACTATTCTAGAAAGACTGTTATTTAACTAACAGACACTTTGAAATATTACAATACATTGCTATTCTGGAAAGACTGTCATTTAACTAAAAAACACTTTGAAATATTACAATAGATTACTATTCTAGATAGACTGTTATTTAACTAACACACTTTGAAATATTAAAATAGATTACTATTCTAGAAAGACTGTTTTTTAACTAACACACACTTTGTAAAATTACATTAGATTACGATTCTGGAAAGACTGTTATTTAACTAACACACTTTGAAATATTACAATAGATTACTATTCTAGAAAGACTGTTATTTAACTAACACACTTTGAAATATTACAATAGATTACTATTCTAGAAAGACTTATTTAACTAACATGCTTTGAAATATTACAATAGATTACGATTCTAGAAAGACTTATTTAGCTAACACACTTTGAAATTTTACAATAGATTACTATTCTAGAAAAACTGTTATTTAACTAACACACTTTGAAATATTACAATAGATTACGATTCTGGAAAGAGTGTTATTTAATTAACACACTTTGAAATATTAGAATAGATTATGATTTTGGAAAGATTGTTATTGAATTAACACACACTTTAAAATATTATATTGAATTAAGATTCTAGAAAGACTGTTATTTAACTAAAACAAATTTTGAAATATTACATTGAATTACTATTCTGGAAAGACTGTTATTTAATTGACACACACTTTGAAATATTATATTGAATTACGATTCTAGAAAGACTGTTATTTAACTAACACACTTTGAAACATTACAATAGATTACTATTCTAGAAAGACTGTTATTTAACTAACAAACTTTGAAATATTACAATAGATTACTATTCTAGAAAGACAGTTATTTAACTAAGACACTTTGAAATATTACAATTCATTACTATTCTAGAAAGACTGTTATTTAATTAACACACACTTTGAAATATTACAATATATTACGATTCTGGAAAGACTGTTATTTAATTAACAGACTTAAAAATATTACAATAGATTACGATTCTAGAAAGACTGTTATTTAATTAACACACTTTGAAATATTACAATACATTACTATTCTAGAAAGAGTGTTATTTAACTAACACACACTTTGAAAAATTACAATAGATTACGATTCTGGAAAGACTGTTATTTAATTAACACACACTTTAAATTATTACAACAGATTACTATTCTAGAAAGACTGTTATGTAATTAACACACACTTAAAAATATTACAATAGATTACGATTCTAGAAAGACTTATTTAATTAACACACTTTAAAATATTACATTAGATTACGATTCTTGAAAAAAACTTATTTAATTAAGACACACTTTTAAATATTACAATAGAGTACTATTCTGGAAAGACTGTTATTTAACTAACACACACTTTGAAATATTACAATAGATTACTATTCTAGAAAGACTGTTATATAATTAACACTCACTTTAAAATATTACATTAGATTACGATTCTGGAAAGACTGATTTTTAATTAACACACATTGCAAAATATTGTACTAGATTCCGATTGACTGCATCGTTTGTATCTGCCTCCACTAAGAGAAAAACACAAACAACATTAGCGACAGCTCATTTAAACGCTACAATCTGTTACTCAACTAATCCTACAATCTGTTACTCAAACTAATCCTACTACTAATCCGTCTTCTATACTTATGACGGTGTGTATTGTTCCTGTTGACTTCAGTATTATTGATCGTCGTCTTCTATACTTACGACGGTGTGTATTGTTCCTGTTGACTTCAGTATTATTGATCGTCGTCTTCTATACTTATGACGGTATGTGTATTGTTCCTGTTGACTTCAGTATTATTGATCGTCGTCTTCTATACTTATGACGGTATGTGTATTGTTCCTGTTGACTTCAGTATTACTGATCGTCATCTTCTATACTTACGACCGTATGTGTATTGTTCCTACACAATCTTTTGAAAATATAAACGGGTTTTCCTGAAAAATACTTCACCTCCTTGTGAAATGAAGCAATTTTCAGAAGCAAAAAAACCCCCCAACAAACAACAACAACAAACAACGAGTTCATATTGCCGCATACCAATTTAGTGATCGTTTTAGTATATGCTCATTTGTTAAAATATGTAGGGTTTATTAATAAAGACATTACAATAACAAATAATTTCAATTTACGATTTAGTGCAACATAAATTCACAACCATACATTCATATACAATAAAAGTTTTCATACGCACTTACCGCCACCAAGCGACCTTTTATTTTAGTTTTTCAGTCTATATCATTTTAAAAAAACAACAGTCGTTTTGCTATACTTAATATTGGAGTCCTATTTTGAATGAATACACATGGCACTTGTTTCCAAGATGATTCACCTAATTTTTATTGTCAGGATTGTTACGTATATTTGATAGAAGTCATTTATATTTCTTTTTATTGTCAGGATTGTTTGTTCACTTCAGAATTTTAGCTGGAAACGTAGGCTATTTGAAATTCCAGTACAGTTTCGGTGTATATCAGGTTTTGCAGAACACGTTGGTGGGATTTGAAGAATTAACTAAGTACATTTGTATTTCCATCCTCAATGCCACATAAAGGAAGCATGCTTATGCTATGTCGAGAAGATACGAATATTCTCCTAAATAACTGTTTCAATGATCAGAACGCTATATTAATTACTGCGTCTCTCCAGTTTGTTGTTGACATTGCGAATACCACACACATTCGTTTACTTCTTTAACAATGTCGCTTCTGACACGGTGCACTCGTCCGCATTGTTAACCTTATCATATATACTTTCAAATGCAAACGCCAGCTGCATTAGTTCAAACAAATCTAAACAACCAAAATCCCAAAGCATCTTCTACTTCAGTGTACATGGTTTGTTTACAAAGTACTTCCTAATACAATACACTATAATGAGGCACACGTGTCGTGCACGTGCGTACAATATGGAGGTGTTTAATATCGCACAATACTGCTCATTGCTAATAGTGTAAGGTTAATGAAGACAAAAATGAGCCTATACTAACTAACACTATATACTGCTGACACAGCCATTATGGGGAATACAAAATACACGTGTACCACTATATAATGCTGACACAGCCATTATGGGGAATACAAAATACACGCATACCAATAGATAATGCTAACACCTTCGTTATGTGGTATACAACACAATACTTACTATCCTCTCCCTCCATAGTAAAGATTGTAATCCACGGCAAGAAGAACTATTACAGGTATAAGCGGCGTCCCTACAAATGAAAAGGCAACTTTAAAATATGTTTTCGAATTACAATGGACACCCATCTATCTATCTATCTATCTATCTATCTATCTATCTATCTATCTATCTATCTATCTGTCTGTCTGTCTGTCTGTCTGTCTATCTATCTACCTACCTACCTTTCTATCTATCTATCTATCTATCTATCTATCTATCTATCTATCTATCTATCTATCTATCTATCTATCTATCTATCTATCTATCTATCTATCTATCTATCTATCCATCCATCCATCCATCCATCCATCCATCCATCCATCCATATCCATCCATCCATCCATCCATGCATCCATCTATCTATCTATCTATCTATCTATCTATCTATCTATCTATCTATCTATCTATCTATCTATCTATCTATCTATCTATCTATCTATCTATCTATACATACCGAATAGGGAGACTGGTTACATTAAACATATCGAATAAGGTTCACCAATCCTTAAGACGTTGGGGTTGGTAATAGCTCTTTATCAAAGACATAAGGAAGCCATAACAGTCAAAACAGAAAGAACGAAGAAATTGCACTTAGTTGTACATGAGGTTTCCTGTACGTATTACAATCAAATAAATGTTAATACACTTAATAATAGTACATGAGGTTTCCTGTACGTATTACAATCAAATAAATGTCCTTGTCTGATTTCTCTTACTTATCACAATCAATAAATCTCCATGATGTTTGTATTTCCTCTATTTATTACAATCAATAAATCTCCACGAGGTCTGTATTCATATAGTTATTACAACCAATAAATCTCCATGACGTTTGTATTCGTATAGTTATTACAATCAATAAATCTCCATGAGGTCTGTATTCCTATAGTTATTGCAATCAATAAATCTCCATGAGGTTTGTATTCCTTCTATTTATTACAATCAAGAAATCTCCATGACGTTTGTATTTCTATAGTTATTACAACCAATAAATCTCCATGACGTTTGTATTCCTATAGTTATTAAAATCAATAAATCTCCACGAGGTCTGTATTCCTATAGTTATTGCAATCAATAAATCTCCATGAGGATTGTATTCCTTCTATTTATTACAATCAATAAATCTCTATGAGGTTTGTATTGCTATAGTTATTACAATCAATAAATCTCCATGAGGTCTGTATTCCTATAGTTATCACAATAAGTAAATCTCCATGAGGTTTGTATTCCTATAGTTATCACAATAAGTAAATCTCAATGAGGCCTGTATTCCTAAAGTTATTACAATAAATAAATCTCCATGTGGTCTGTATTCCTATAGTTATTGCAATCAATAAATCTTCATGAGGTTTGTATTCCTTATATTTCTAAGAGAAACAAACCTAAAAATTAATCTGATTTTTTTCATTTCCATGTTGCCTTCTAGATATTTTTACTTGTATATTTCTGTGTTAACTTATATTTATGTTTACTTGTTTATTGTATATTTCCGTGTTAACTTATATTTATCTTTACTTGTTTATTGTATATTTCCGTGTTAACTTATATTTATGTTTACTTGTTTATTGTATATTTCCGTGTTAACTTATATTTATCTTTACTTGTTTATTGTATATTTCCGTGTTAACTTATATTTATCTTTACTTGTTTATTGTATATTTCCGTGTTAACTTATATTTATGTTTACTTGTTTATTGCCGTTTTTCCTTCTACATATGTTTACTTGTTTATTTCTGTGTTGCCTTTTAGATATACTGACTTATCAATTTATGTATTGCATGTAAATATCTGTGTTGCCTTCTAAATATGATGACTTGTAAATAATAATAATAATAATGACTTTGTATAGCGCCTAATCATTTGAAGCTACAAGCGCTTTACAACATCTAAAATATGACTACCAAAGGAAAAAAAAAGAACATGAAATCGGAAAACATAAAATGCTGAAAATATTTAAGGTAGGAACATGATTAGGTCTTTAAGTTTGTTCTTGCAGTTGAAAAAGGTACGTTTTAAGAGCACTCTTGAAAGGGATCACTGCGTCTTTGTGTCTAAATTCAACAGGCAATTCATTCCACGTTGCTGGGTCCTGGTATGCAAAAGATCGTTGTCCATCCGTCTTCGATTTCATAGTGGGAATAATGAGTATACGATTGTCAGAAGAGGAGCGTAAGTTTCTTGCGGGTGTATACACATGGGTGAGGCCGGATAGGTACGCTGGACTGGAGGCCGTCAGAGAAAAGTAGCACAGTGAAAACATTCTGTATTTGATTCTGGATCGAATGGATAACCAGTGTAGGGTATAGAGGAGCGTGAAGTATGCTCTGATCGTGGTGCTTTACAGAAGATCCGAGCAGCTGTATATTGAATGTTAGAGAGTGAGACGAACCAGCCTGAACTGAGTTAATATAGCAAAGTCTTGAAAGTACTAATGAACACATAATTGATTTAGTGGCATCAACTGATATATATTTGCAAATGGAGCTGATACGTCTCAGCTCAAGATATGCAGCCTTGCATATGTTCATGATATGTTGGTGCAATGTAAGAGTACTGTCTAGAGTAACACCTAGGTTCGTTTTGACTTTGTGAATTTAATGTCGGTGTTGCTAATATGTATTGCTTGAAGTTAAGGATGTGAATGAGAAAGTTTTTGTGTTGTGATCAGAATGGCATCAGTTTTAGCATCATTCGTATGTAGCTTGTTACATGTCATCCATGATTTCACATCAGAAATGCACCTCTCTACTCCTTGGATGGTAGCATCAGCTTCAGTTGGGTGGCTAGACTTGTATATTTGGGTGTCATCAGCGTACAGTTGGTTTGACACTGGGTGATGATCTATGACACTTGAGAACGGCTGAGTGAATGGAATAAAGTGAACAGGTCCAAGAACAGACCCCTGTTAAACATGACAACATAGATCAACCATTCTGTAGTGTATTTCATTTACAGATATAATTTGTGTCCTGTTGAATAAGTACGCATTGAACCGCAGTAAGGCTGTATTGTGAATGCCAAATACATGCTGGGGACGGTGAAGTAATATAGCATGGTTTATTGTTTCATATGCGTCAGAAAAAGCAAGAAGGGTGAGGACTGTAATCTTTCCGCTATCCAAAGCGGAGAGAATGTCATTAAATACTTTTGGAAGAGTAGCTTCATTACTGTGGCAAGAGCGATATGCAGACTGTGCATTGCAAAAAAGACTGTTTGAATTCAAATGAGATACAAGTTGGGTTAGCGCAACGTTTTCTAATATTTTTTTTATATGAAAGGGCTTTACAATGGCAGTTTTTAAAAATTATGGGAATTTTCCGGATGTGAGAGAGAGAGAGAGAGAGAGAGAGAGAGAGAGAGAGAGAGAGAGAGAGAGAGAGAGAGAGAGAGAGAGAGAGAGAGAGAGAGAGAGAGAGAGAAAGAGAGAGAGAGAGAGAGAGAGAGAGAGAGAGAGAGAGAGAGAGAGAGAGAGAGAGAGAGAGAGAGATTAGTAACATCAGTAAGTGAAGTCAATATTGGATCTAAGCACTCAAGCAGCAGTGATTAGGGATTATAGAATTGGAAAAGTTTCACGTGAATATGGTGCACTCTTCATCACAATTGTCAGTACTAAATCCATTGAGACAGGTTACAATGCTGCTAATGCTTGTCACTGAAATTCTATATTGTAAATATATGGTGACGACGAGTCAATTGAAATTTTGTTGTTAAGCGTATCTCTAATGATCTGTACTTTGTAACGGAAGAAATTTCCAAATAGGTCCAGAAGGTCGACTGGAGAAAAGGTAGTTGGAAGTGGTGTATATTTTATTCTCTGACATTAGTTTATTACTTATCTCGAAGAGCTATTTGCAGCTAAAACGCTTTGTGAACTTAGTACAGTAATGGGGTAATTTGGCTAAATGAACCATGTTTGTAACTTTCGTCTTAGCGGCTTCATATATTTGTTTATGAGCAGTGAGTCTAGTTGAAAGCCAAAGTCTCTCTGCTTTATGACGGTCTCTTTTAGCAGTGAAAAGCTGATCCCTAACACTGCCATACCACGGAGAACACATTTGAATTGATGCTATGCACTTGGTGGCTGGGACATGTTTTGCAAGCATTGAACGCATGCAGTGATCGAGCTGTTCTGTTGTAGGAGGTAAGAAAGTTGTCAGTTTCTTTGGAGAGATTCAGTCAGCATGTCTTTTCTACTAGGAGGAGGGCGATAGAGGCAGGAAAAAATGGATTGACCTTTGTTCCAGCGTGAGTGTTGTTTTGAATACTTCAAACGACGTGTGGCAGAAATTGAAGGTTGTATTGGACTTAAGACATTTTATCATGGAATTCTTTGTGATGACAGCAATTCCATCTCTGCGATAGTGCACGGGGAACTACTTGATGAAGTATTCGGTGGGTGTTAAATCTGCGCACTTAGGCTCATCGCCTGATGTTTTTAGCCATGTTTCGGTCAGGAATAAGACGTCGATGTTCTGGTCATAGATAAAATTCACTATTTATGTGCGTTTTGTCGGTGCTATTACTGACTGGACGTTGAATAATGAAATACGCAGTGATATCTATGGGACAGTTGACACACCGGTTGATGATTTAAGATGGATTTGCACCACGTTATCAAAATTAACGGCCAAATTTTTAATTGTTTATCTGTTAAGGGCAAAAGGGAGATAACTGGAATTCTTCCTGTTCTATGCCGGCCAGCTTTGGAACAACTTTTCTTTGTTATCTTCCGTTTACATTTAAGTAATGATGAATATAATCCCAGTTCGTTTAGTCTTGAGCACAATGTAGTATGAAGAATCAATTAGCGGTCATTTAAAGCAATTAATGAGGATCCGTCATAGCATAACCTGGCTGACTGGAGATCACGCGATGGCGGTTTGAGCAAGAACAAAGGATATCTTAAAAGTGGAGAAAGACAGCTGAGAAATGTTCTCATTTGCATAACAATGAGATGAAGAAACACATACGAACTGAAAAGACACTGCACGATGAAACACATTAATGTAGACGAAGATAGACAACAAGCACGAATATAAATAAAAACAGCACTAAATGGGAGAGCTGCGTAAAGCCGTATAAGCGATAGCGGCCATTTTTTTGCCGTTTGCCTTCTATATTTTATGTCTTGTGAAGATGCATGTTGCCTTCTAGATTTAGTGTCTTGTCAAAATGCATGTTGCCTTCTAGATTTAGTGTCTTGTCAAGATGCATGTTGCCTTCTAGATTTAGTGCCTTATCAAAATGCATGTTGCCTTCTAGATTTAGTGTCTTGTCAAAATGCATGTTACCTTTTAAATTTTGTGTCGTGTCAAAATGCATGTTACCTTCTAGATATAGTGTGTTGGCAAACTGCATGTTGCCATCTAAATATGCCGGTTTGTACATTTTCATGATGTCTTCTGGATATACTGACAAATATCCGAGCTGCCACGTTTCTACAAATGCTGAGCTATTCTTTTCATCCTTTCGAATTTGCTCTCTCTCTCTCTCTCTCTCTCTCTCTCTCTCTCTCTCTCTCTCTCTCTCTCTCTCTCTCTCTCTCTCTCTCACACTATATATATATATATTTACGTGCACATAATTATTCCATTGATTTGTGTTCAAATTACATGTAAGTTTCTTATTCCTCCCTATATCTGTCCTATTTTGAAAATAACTTCCACGCCATTCACCGTTTGGTATGCGTTTCTAAGCATTATTTTGAAAAAAACATCCACGCCATTCATCTTTTGGTTTTCATTTGTAAGCATTATTTTGAAAATAACATCCACGCCATTCACCTTTCAGTGTGCGTTTGTAAGCATTATATTGAAAATTACATGCAGCCATTCACCTTTTGGTGTGCGTTTGTAAGCAGCATACCGGAGAGATAGTTCAAGGTTGAGACCTTGACCTTTTAGTTGCTATTATATATATGAAATAATATTTAAAACAATACACTCTTTTACTTTGTCAGTTTTACATTACTTGGCAGCGTATCATGTACATGCTGCATTATTACATATAAAATATGCTTTGACACAACGTATAAACTACATAAAGTACATACTGTATTACGGCACACAAAATACATACTGTATTACGGCATATAAAGTACATACTGTATTACGGCACATAAAGTACATACTGTATTACGGCATATAAAGTACATACTGTATTACGGCACATAAAGTACATACTGTATTACGGCATATAAAGTACATACTGTATTAAGGCACATAAAGTACATACTGTATTACGGCACACCCAGTACATACTGTATTACGGCACATCAAGTACATACTGTATTACGGCACAGAAAGTACATACTGTATTACGGCACATAAAGTACATACTGTATTACGGCATATAAAGTACATACTGTTTTAAGGCACATAAAGTACATACTGTATTACAGCACATAAAGTACATACTGTATTACGGCACATAATGTATTTGGTGTATTACGGCACATAAAGTACATAATGCATTACGGAACATAAAGTACATACTGTATTACGGCATATAAAGTACATACTGTATTACGGCACATAAAGTACATACTGTATTACAGCACATAAAGTACATACTGTATTATGGCACATAATGTATTTGGTGTATTACGGCACATAAAGTACATAATGAATTACGGAACATAAAGTACATACTGTATTAGGGCACATAAAGTACATACTGTATTAAGGCACATAAAGTACATACTGTATTACGGCATGTAAAGAACATACTGTATTAAGGAACATAAAGTACATACTGTATTACAGCACATAAAGTACATACTGTATTACGACACATGAAGTACATACTGTATTACAGCACATAAAGTACATACTGTATTACGGCACATAAAGTACATAATGCATTACGGAACATAAAGTACATACTGTATTACGGCATATAAAGTACAAACTGTATTACGGCACATAAAGTACATACTGTATTAAGGCACATAAAGTACATACTGTATTAAGGCACATAAAGTACATACTGTATTAAGGCACATAAAGTACATACTGTATTACGGCATGTAAAGAACATACTGTATTAAGGAACATAAAGTACATACTGTATTACAGCACATAAAGTACATACTGTATTACGACACATGAAGTACATACTGTATTACAGCACATAAAGTACATACTGTATTACGGCACATAAAGTACATAATGCATTACGGAACATAAAGTACATACTGTATTACGGCATATAAAGTACAAACTGTATTACGGCACATAAAGTACATACTGTATTAAGGCACATAAAGTACATACTGTATTCAGGCACATAAAGTACATACTGTATTAAGGCACATAAAGTACATACTGTATTACGGCATGTAAAGAACATACTGTATTAAGGAACATAAAGTACATACTGTATTACAGCACATAAAGTACATACTGTATTACGACACATGAAGTACATACTGTATTACAGCACATAAAGTACATACTGTATTACAGCACATAAAGTACATACTGTATTACGGCACATAAAGTACATAATGCATTACGGAACATAAAGTACATACTGTATTACGGCATATAAAGTACATACTGTATTACGGCACATAAAGTACATGCTGTATTACGGCACATAAAGTACATACTGTATTACGGCATATAAAGAACATACTGTATTAAGGCACATAAAGTACATACTGTATTACGGCACATAAAGTACATACTGTATTACAGCACATAAAGTACATACTGTATTAAGGCACATAAAGTACATACTTTATTAAGGCATATAAAGTACATACTGTATTACAGCACATAAAGTACATACTGTATTACCGCACATAATGTATTTGGTGTATTACGGCACATAAAGTACATACTGTATAACGGCATATAAAGTTCATACTGTATTACGACACATAAAGTACATACTGTATTAAGGCACATAAAGTACATACTGTATTACGGCACATAAAGTACATACTGTATTAAGGAACATAAAGTACATACTGTATTACAGCTCATAAAGTACATACTGTATTACGACACGTAAAGTACATACTGTATTAAGGAACATAAAGTACATACTGTATTAAGGCACATAAAGTACATACTGTATTACAGCACGTAAAGTACATACTGTATTACGACACATAAAGTACATACTGTATTACGGTACATAATTTTGGTGTATTACGACAAACAAAATATGTTCTGCTTTACGACGTATGAAATATTTGCTGTATTAAGACGCAAGTATGCTGTATTACGGCACATAAAAATACATACTGTATTAAGGCACATAAAGTACATACTGTATTAAGGCACATAAAGTACATAATGCATTACGGCACATAAAGTACATACTGTATTACCGCACATAATGTATTTGGTGTATTACGGCACATAAAGTACATACTGTATAACGGCATATAAAGTACATACTGTATTAAGGCACATAAAGTACATACTGTATTACGGCACATAAAGTACATACTGTATTACGGCATATAAAGTACATACTGTATTACGGCACATAAAATACACACTGTATTATGGCACATAAAGTACATAATTTATTACGGCACATAAAAATACATACTGTATTACGGCATATAAAGTACATACTGTATTAAGGCACATAAAGTACATACTGTATTAAGGCACATAAAGTACATAATGCATTACGGCACATAAAGTACATACTGTATTACGGCACATAATGTATTTGGTGTATTACGGCACATAAAGTACATACTGTATTACGGCACATAAAGTACATACTGTATTAAGGCACATAATGTACATACTGTATTACGGCACATAAAGTACATACTGTATTACGGCACATAAAGTACATACTGTATTACGGCACATAAAGTACATACTGTATTACGGCACATAAAGTACATACTGTATTACGGCACATAAAGTACATACTGTATTACGGCACATAAAGTACATACTGTATTACGGCACATAAAGTACATACTGTATTACGGCACATAAAGTACATACTGTATTACGGCACATAAAGTACATACTGTATTACGGCACATAAAGTACATACTGTATTACGGCACATAAAGTACATACTGTATTACGGCACATCAAGTACATACTGTATTACGGCACATCAAGTACATACTGTATTACAGCACATAAAGTACATACTGTATTACGACACATAAAGTACATACTGTATTACGGCACATAATGTATTTGGTGCATTACGGGACATAAAGTACATACTGTATTACGGCACATAAAGTACATACTGTATTACGGCACATAAAGTACATACTGTATTACGGCATATAAAGTACATACTGTATTACGGCACATGAAGTACATACTGCATTACGGTACATAATTTTGGTGTATTACGACGTACAAAATATGTTCTGCTTTACGACGTATGAAATATTTGCTGTATTAAGACGCAAGTATGCTGTATTACGACGCATACAGTATTAACAGTATTACGACGTATATAATGGTTATGTTGTATTATAACGTATAAAGTACATATTGTATCAAGACGCAAAATGTCTTAACTGTATTACAACGCATAAAGTATATGTTATATTATAACGTATGTAATGTATATATTGTAATACGACGCATAAAGTACGTTTTGTATTACGACGTATAAAGTACGTGTTGTATTACGACGTATAAAGTACATTTTGTATTACGACGTATAAAGTACATTTTATATTACGAGGTATAAAGTACGTTGTATTACGACGCATAAAGTACATTTTGTATTACGACGCATAAAGTACATTTTATATTACGACGTATAAAGTACGTGTTGTATTACGACGTATAAAGTACGTGTTGTATTACGACGCATACAGTATTAACCGTATTACGACGTATATAATGGTTATGTTGTATTACGACGTATAAAGTACGTGTTATATTACGACACATAAAGTACATTTTGTATTACGACGTATAAAGTATTGGCTTATATCACATAACCGGAACATTGGAAAACGAAAGATACTAAAATGTTGTCGCCATTTATTGTAAGTTTTGTTTTGTTTTTAAAACCTAACAGAACATGTGTTATCTGAATTTTATGAAGAACATAAAAAACAGCAGAAAAGTCATTAAATTGGACTTTGATGAGCTGAGAGACGGGATGGGTAGAGAGAGAGAGAGAGAGAGAGAGAGAGAGAGAGAGAGAGAGAGAGAGAGAGAGAGAGAGAGAGAGAGAGAGAGAGAGAGAGAGAGAGACTTACCCCATGCTGGTATAGATGTCTTTATCATGAATTTTGGTATGTATGTACCCAGAACTTTGACAAATCGAAGATACTGTAGAATTCCCTCAATTAACATCCACATAAAAGAAGTCAGGATAAAGTAGTGCAGTAGAACGGCAACTGTGATGCAGCCTCCGTATGTTTCTGTTCTGTCGATGCCGACCAGGAACAAAATGGCAGAACCCATCATGGCGAAGCACAAACACACCAATGTTTGCTGTCCACGACCCTTCCTCAAGTGTCTGGTTTAATGATAATTGTAGCATACAGGACATAGATCTTCACGTTTTTAAATTAAAAAAGATTTTATAAAGATAACGTAGCATACAGGACATAGATCTTCACGTTTTTAAATTTAAAAAGATATTATAAAGATAACGTAACATAAAGAACATACACCTTCAAGTTTTAAAATTAAAAAGGATGTTATAAAGATATCGTAGCATACAGGGCATAGATCTTCACGTTTTTTAATTAAAAAAGATATTATAAAGATAACGTAGCATAAAGAATATTTACCTTTACGTTTTTAAATTAAAAAAGATATTATAAAGATAACGTAGCATAAAGGACATAGACCTTCACGATTTTTAATTAAAAAAGATATTATAAAGATAACCTAGAATAAAGGACATGGATCGTCACGTTTTTTAATTAAAAAAGATATTATAAAGATAACATAGCATAAAAGACATAGACCTGCACGTTTTCAAATTAAAATATATTATAAAGATAACGTAGCATAAAGAACAGATATCTTCACGTTTGTTTAAAAAAGACATTATAAAGATAAACGAAATTTCTAGACATTGTAAAGGGAGCGGGATATTTATGAATAAAATTAAGGAAAACAAGATGCAGTTTGCTACTTTCTCGGGAGGCAAAATAACGAATGTTATATGTATATGTATTCGAATTTTTTTTTTATTAATCTGACATATATCTATTTGAAATGGTTTTTGAACAAACGTCAAAGAACAACCTCAACCCAAACCGCCTGGGCAATACCCCCATCGTATACAACCATTTGGACATCTCATCTGCAGACATAACATCCTTGATCGTTTAGCACCCTTATAACAGGACCCCATCTCAACTCAGGGTCAGGAAATCCCTAAGTCTACGAGAATGTACGAGATCAAAACACATCTGGATAAGGATTAACTTCTCACAACTGGCATGTCTTGCATGATGTCAGTGTCATATCTGTGTCATACCTTGTGTCATACCAATTTCATATAGTGTCATACCAGTGTCATACCTTGTGTTACGTCAGTGTTATACCGTTTGTCATACAGTGTCATACCTTGTGTCATATCAGTGTCATACATTGTGTCATACCGTTTGTCACACAGTGTCATACCAGTGTCATACCTTGAGTTATATCAGTGTTATACCTTGTGTTATATCAATGTCATACCTTGTGTCATACCGTTTGTCATACAATGTCATACCAGTGTCATCCCTTGAGTTATATCAGTATCATACTGTTTGTAATATAGTGTCATACCAATTTCATACTTTGTGTTCTGTCAGTGTCATGCCCTTTGTCATACCAATGTCATACTTTGTGTTCTGTCAGTGTCATATCGTATGTCATACTAATGTCATACTATGTGTTATGTCAGTGTCATACCGTATGTCATACCAATGTCGTACCTTGTGTTCTGTCAGTGTCATACCTTTTGTCATACCAATGTCATGCTTTGTGTTATGTCAGTGTCATACCGTATGTCATGCCATTGTCATACTTTGTGTTCTGTCCGTGTCATACCGTATGTCATACCGATGTCATACTTTGTATTCTGTCAGTGTCATACCCTTTGTGATACCAATGTCATATTTTGTGTTCTGTCAGTGTCATACCGTATGTCATAACAATGTCATACTTTGTATTCTGTCAGTGTCATACCCTTTGTCATACCAATGTCATACTTTGTGGTCTGTCAGTGTCATACCGTGTTTCATACCAATGTCATACCTTGTGTTCTATCACTGTCATACCGTGTGACGTACCATCGTCATACCCTTGTGATTCCTTATGCTGCCTAAAAAGCAACATGTCACAAACTGCTCTGTGAAATGTTATATATATGCAGACTGTACTGTGAAGTGTTACATATATGCAGACTGTACTGTAGTTAGCATTTGACCTGAAAGGAGGAATAAGAAGAAAACAGATGAAGGTTGTTCTACAATAAAAAATAATTCGAAATCACCTGAACATTATGAAGGTTAATATCGTCAGGCCTAATCCAGCAATAGACAGTCCGAGACCTATCTTGGTTATTATTCCTAATGCTAATTTGTCAGCTTCAGATAAACTCCGGTCCGGCTGAAGGTCCTGAAAAAGTAAAGAAAATCGAGAATGGACTAAAAAACGATCGAATACAAACGGAAGAAAACAATAAATCGATGCCGTATTTTTTTTCGATACAAATGTTCCCAGCTTCAATCGCGTGTGTGGTAGATATTTCCCTGATTGCACATCCATGGTTCAATTATTTCAATCTTTCAGATTTTGTTTTATCGTTTTTTTCTCTGCTTTATATTTTGTGTTTTATGCAATAATTTACGTCTAGTTTGGAATTTATACCATTTTGCTCGCTTTCTTCATAAATGTTGTATACATCTGAAAAAAATCAATTAAAGGTAATGTTTTATGTTTTTAAATACGTAATAAAGACTGCTTACTGTTTGCAAATACGTAATAAAGACTGCTTACTGTTTGGAAATAAAAGACTGCTTACTGTTTTGAAATACGTAATAAATATTACTTACTGTTTTGAAATATGTAATAAAAACTACTTACTTTTTTGAAATACGTAATAAAGACTACTTAATGTTTTGAAATACGTAATAAATACTACTTACTTTTGG
The DNA here is from genome assembly GCA_030141615.1 of Unio pictorum. Lineage (NCBI taxonomy): Eukaryota > Metazoa > Mollusca > Bivalvia > Unionida > Unionidae > Unio > Unio pictorum. Next base: position 9,206,902 of record JARLTB010000206.1, on the reverse strand, counting down.
GAAATACGTAATAAAGACTGCTTGCTGTTTTGAAATACATAATAAAGACTGCTTAGTGTTTTGAAATACGTAATAAATACTACTTAATTTTGAGAAATACGTAATAAAAACTGCTTACTGTTGGGAAATACGTAACAAAAACTGCTTACTGTTTTGAAGTACGTAATAAAGACTGCTTAGTGTTTTGAAATACGTAATAAATACTACTTACTTTTGGGAAATACGTAATAAAAACTGCTTACTGTATTGAAATACGTAATAAAGACTGCTTACTGTTTTGAAATACGTAATAAAGACTACTTACTGTTTTGAAATAAAATATTGCTCATTGTTTGGAAATACGTAACAAAGACTACTTAATGTTTTGAAATGCGTAATAAAGACTGCTTGCTGTTTAGAAATACGTCAGAAAGACCGTTTACTATTTGGATATATTGTTTTGAGTCTAGATGGAGAATCCAAGATGGATGACGATGACCTATGCTATAGTCAGTACTGTGTTTATCAACAGTTCCATGTAGAAACAATATTTAACACTCCGGTGTTAGAAATCCGAAAGAAAGTTTGACAAACTGTCATGGTCCAAGAATTATGTATGAACATATTAAACATTTCCAGAGAAATTAATTAATCTTTTAAAATCCAATATGTCTAGAGATTAATCTTTTAAAATTCAATAGGTCTAGAGATTAATCTTTTACAATCCAATAGGTCTAGAGATTAATCTTTTACAATCCAAAAGGTCTGGAGATTAATCGTTTAAAATCCAGTAGGTCTAGAGATTAATCTTTTAAAATCCAATAGGTCTTGAGATTAATCTTTTGCAATCCAATAGGTCTAGAGATTAATCTTTTACAATCCAATAGGTCTGGAAATTAATCTTCTAAAATCCAATCGGCCTGGAGACTAATCTGTTAAATCCAGTAGGTCTAGAGATTAATCTTTTACAATTTTTATATTAAGTGTAGTATGTTACAATAATAAGTGGTTTTTCCATTCAATGTAGTATGTTACAATAATAAGTGATTTTTCTATTGTGTAGATTGTTACAATAATAAGTAATTTTTCTATTAAGAGTAGATTGTTACAATAATAAGTGATTTTTCTATTAAGTGTAGATTGTTACAATAATAAGTGATTTTTCTATTTGTGTAGATTGTTACAATAATAAGTGATTTTTCTATTAAGTGTAGATTGTTACAATAATAAGTGATTTTTATATTAAGTGTAGTATGTTACAATAATAAATGATTTTTCTATTAAGTGTACATTGTTACAATAATAAGTGATTTTTCTATTAATGTAGATTGTTACAATAATAAGTGATTTTTCTATTAGTGTAGATTGTTACAATAATAAGTGATTTTCTATTAAGTGTACATTGTTACAATAATAAGTGATTTTTCTATTAAGTGTAGATTGTTACAATAATAAGTGATTTTTCTATTAAGAGTAGATTGTTACAATAATAAGTGATTTTTCTATTAAGTGTAGATTGTTACAATAGTAAATGATTTTTCTATTAAGTGTACATTGTTACAATAGTAAATGATTTTTCTATTAGTGTAGATTGTTACAATAATAAGTGATTTTTCTATTAAGTGTACATTGTTACAATAATAAGTGATTTTTCTATTAAGTGTACATTGTTACAATAATAAGTGATTTTTCTATTAAGTGTAGATTGTTACAATAATAAGTGATTTTTCTATTTGTGTAGATTGTTACAATAATAAGTGATTTTTCTATTAAGTGTAGATTGTTACAATAATAAGTGATTTTCTATTAGTGTAGTATGTTACAATAATAAGTGATTTTTAAATTAAGTGTAGATTGTTACAATAATAAGTGTTTTTTCCATTCAATGTAGTATGTTACAATAATAAGTGATTTTTCTATTGT